>APFE030805310.1:3670-22998 GCA_000404065.3 Pinus taeda
TCCTAACCTTCCGTGAGAGTCTTGGTGTCGTGGAAAGACCCTATGATGTGGGTACTGTTGGACGATGAGCTCTGGGAGCTCTGGGGGGCTTTGGGTATAGCTTCTCGAAGCTTTAAGCACTCATAATGCTTCTGCCCCACCCTTGTGATTATTGAGCTGGTTCGCCACTCATTTATCTGTGCCCCGTATGCATCCTACCCATTGAGTTCAGGGCTCATGGGAAGTACCTCTCATTTGGCCAATGAGGCATGGAAAAGCTAGAGACTATTAGCAAAGACTGATGGATGCATCAGAGATTGCCGTACTCTCTATCTAGGATGGCATGGTCCAACCACTTGATCTGGGATCAAGATTTGTGAGGTCTGGGACCTCTGGACTGATTATGTCAGTCGAGGGATGATGTCTTTGTGACTGACCCACTTCTGTTCTGAAATAAAGAAGCCAGCAAAGCAAGTTTCAGCGGGATGACACTCGATGTTGATTGCACTAATAGATGGAGTTCTCCCTAGTTGAGAGGGAGTGTTAAATTTGGACAACTAGGTCCAAACTCCATGTTCTGATGCTCAGATTAAGAGGCTAATATTTTTGTTGGATTCCTCTTTCTGAGAGGTGTAAAATCCATATAAAAATAGTCTTAATTCGATGAGCAGAACTTATATTTTGAATTTATTATTCTTAATAAATTATATGTGCAAGGTCGGCCAGTTTTGTAATGTAGGCTCACATGCCCAACAGATGTGTCACACACCCTCATTAATGGATATAAATACAGGAAAAGTTGGAGAGAATATCATCACAACACAACTCACATCTTCCTCTCTCATCCTAAAGAGTACGAGCTACCTGGAGGACGAATTTCAGCCATACGTGGGAAGGACGAAGAGGACAGACCGTACAACTGAGCTGTAGTACGATTTTCTGCTACTAGGGTTTCGCAGAAAGTTTGACCAGCGTTGACTTTGGTCAACGCTTGGTCCAATCAAGCTGAAAACTTGTGGAAGGTTCGATTTTTGAAGGCCGTACTACCTGGCACAAAAATCGAGGTCAAAGGGTTGACCGTTTTGCTGCTGCGTTGACTTTTAGCTTGCTGCCCATGCGTTGACTTTTCAGGACAGCGTTGACTTTTGTAGAACTGACTTGGGTTGACTCATCTACTGGTTGGAGGGTTGTTGTGACACATGCTGGGCTGGCTGACCAAAGGAGACTTTGCTGGTTGAAGCATCCTGTTGACCGCCGAAACGAACACACATTTTTCCTATTTCTGATTTGTCTTTTGTAAGATCTGCTTATATGTTCTATCTGCATTTTGCTTAACTACTTGTATGATTGCTGTGAGAAAAGTGAAATTGCTCTTAGCATAGAACATCTACAAAACTTTACACGTTTTCTTTGCATTTCCCATCAAGCAAAGGCTCTAGGAAACTTGGGCTCTAGATCTAGTATTGTTGAAACCCGAGAAACTTTCACTACCAAACAAAATAGATAAATTCTACAATTTGTTGATCCACTTTGACAAGGGAAATTTGGCCATGGTGAACAAGAGCAAAGAATCCCTTGTAGGAAATAACATCCCATTAAAGGACAAGGCCCTAAAGAAGGTGATAATGATCCTCTTGAATGGAAAGACTTTCCATCACCATAGTAAAGTATGTACTCACCTTAGAATACCACACTGTATAGGAATTGTTCCTCTTATTTTTGGAAATCAATGACAAAACCAACTCCAAAGGCAAGGTCCTATTAGAAATGATCCTCATCAGGTACACAAGGATATTTAATAGTGTTCACATGGATATAGCACATCGTCATTTTCCATCTACATTGTCATTGTCTATGTGACGCACTTGCATGGCGATCAACTGGAAAACACAGAGGTGATAGAGAAGTAGAAATCAATGGAGGTTCTAAGCAGCATCACAGATCAAACCAACAATTTATCCATATAAAGGAAAACAAAAGAATAGGCCCCCTTTAATTGCTCGAATGCAATGGAAAAATATTGCAAAAATAGCTTAAGGCCATGGGATTTCGCACAGCAGGGAAAGAACTAAAACCCTAGAAGCCAATTCTTTCTAGTGTGGTGGTTACCAACCTTACCATCGATATATATGCCACAAGTTCACTTTGTGGTATGGCAAGCACTAGAAAAAAGAAATAAGAAAGGTTCTCAGGAAGTAAAACCAAAAGAGCTCCACAAAGAAGATGAAATGAAGATGGATCACATCACACAGACCCTAAGCAATAAATGGTTTGAAGTCTTAACAAATTTCATTTCTAATTGTGGCATGGAAAAAATCCTTGAAGAAGACCAGAATTCTTCATTAGCTCATTCAATTCTTCTTTCCAATGGTGGGCACCAATGAATAAGGTATGTTAGAGATGAGTTGCTTGATTTAAAGTTCCATTAGGAGGAAAAAGATTTGATCAAGGCACATTGGTGTTGAAATCCATGACATGGAGAAAATCGATAAGAACGACCTCAAAGCGCATCAAAGTTGCAACTTTGAACGTGAAGCACATGCAACTCACACCAAAATGGCGCAGTTCCATTAGAAGGAGGAACAAAATTTAATCATGGCACATTGGTGTTGAAATCCATGATATGGAGAAAATCTTTGAGAACGACCTCAAAGCGCATCAAAGTCGCAACTCTAAACGTGAAGCACATGGGACTAACACCAAAATGGGGCATTTTTGCATGCGTAAGATTCCTAGACACAGATTTGAGCAGAGATCTGACACAATAGAAGCAAAGATCTCAACTGGAATAAACAAAGAGGCAAACTTGCAAGAAGAATAATAAGTTGCAAATAAGCTTGCTCTGATACTACTGTTAGACTGCAGACCAAAAATGAAGATAAGCATGAAATTACATTTTCTTCAAATGATACAGGTATAAATACATGGTCTTATGACCTTTGGATTCTTCTTCCAAGGTCCCTTGAACTAGCAATGATAGTTCATATCCCTCACCATAACTCTAACAGATTAAGTGTCTAACAGAAATAATGAAATGCCCAACAACATTGGCACCAGCCAATTAAACTAACCACTTGAGGTAAATAAATGTCACGTTGCAATTTAGCTCACAGTTAATGTCATTTATCAATCATTGGCAGCCACCTAGTTATTAAGTGTGTAGAAACTTATCAGATTGTCTGACACTCAGCATTAGAAACCAAATTCTAATACTTGAAGATAAAAAATATCTCCTTCCAAAGTTGAATTGAAGACACTAACCAAATTATTCGAGTAATAATAATTTATTAGTATCTGTAATGCTAAATCCTCCAACAATGATGTTATAATGCAGGAGTTTCCTATTAGACATTGGATTAAGTACTCCCTGTGTGTTTTGCGACATGGACTAACCGCCTCTCATGGATCCTAACTCTGGCGATTATAGCAAAGACTAATGTCTGTGGTTTTGGTCTAACAACGATCGTGATTCCAACAAATGGTATCAGAGCGACGGATCTCGAGTTTGAAAGTCACCCGTCTTGCATTGGGGAGGAAATTGTTGAACATTAAGTTCAACACTCCTCGTGTGTTTCGCGACATGGTGTAATTGCCTCTCGTGGATCCTAACTCGTGATTGTAGTGGAGACTTATGTCTACGGGTTTTGGTCTAACGATAATCATGATTCCAACATTTTCAGATATAACCAATTGAATTTTGTTGTTGTTTATACAAAGCTTTATAGCTAAAATGAATAATCAAGTTGAACTAGAAACTCTGGTCATGGGCAGTATGGAATACCTGATGAGTGGATTTTGGAAAATAGGTTTTGAGAGAGACGAGGATAATCATCAATCACATTAATGGGAACAATTATGATCAATCTAGGGAAACTACCAACAAAATAAATTGGATAAAAAGAAGTGCCATCAAAAATTTTAAAGAATACAAGTTTGTCCATGCCATAAGGAATATGAACCGAGTGGCTAACTGGTTGAAAAATAGAACCACCTTGTGCAAAGATGCTCTAGGCATGTCGATAATTCCCCAATGTTGGAGGGAAAGTACTAAAAGGGATCTTAGAAGACTTCTTACTTCCCCCCTTTTTTGTTGGGTGCTGATGTTTTGGGTAGCATCAGGGGTATTCTCGCGTGTGGGGCAAGTGGGCAAAGTGATGGTGCTTTGAACCTATAAACCCATGGTATTACCCATGGGATATTGATGACCCATGGTATTATGGTGACCCATGGTATTATGACCCATGGGGTATTACACCCTTTGGAAAAGTACAACGGTGAGTGACCCATTCGTGTGGTCAGCGAGAGAGTGATTCTCACAAAAGGAAAAGGTTGAGTGGGCCTCAAACCCCTTGAGGGCCAAGAGAGTCAGCGAGAGAGTGATTCTCACAAAAGGAAAAGGTTGAGTGGGCCTCAAACCCCTTGAGGGCCAAGAGAGTCTATGAAAAGTGGTTGGCAAGAGAGCATTTTGTGGAGGAGAAGGCCGAGTAGTCCGCAAACCCTGGAGGGCAAAGAAGGCCTATGGAATGTTGCATGGCAAGAGAGTCGAGAGAGCCTGTGGAGGGCCAAGAGGGTCAAGCAGGGCTGAAAGGGCATGTGGAGAGCCAAGCAAGGTCGATAAGGTCAACGAGGGTTGAGTTGGGTTGAGTTGGATGATATGACCAGTGGTAGTTGACAAGGAGGCCTCAGATGTGGAGGGTCGAGAGGGCTAAGAGGGCCAGCAGGGTTGAGAAGGCCGAGAGGGTCAAGCAGAGCACAGCGACGTGCAGGGGCACAAGGCATTGAGGGAGAGATTCTCTCAAGTAAGCAAGAGATCTACATGAGTAATATTGCAAGTTTGTTGTGAGTAAGATACTCAGTTATGACAGGTCCGAGGAAAGAGCACAGAGCAGCAAAGGAAATCCAAATCAACCAAATCAAGGACAGATATGGGACTTGATCCATTGAATCAAATCTACACTAATTTTGTATATGTAATTTCCTTGAGGGGCATTATTCAAATAAGGGGACCCAAAGGTTTTGAGAAGAATTTAATGAAGAATTGTTGACTAGGAAGAATGTGCCTGTAATACATTCCCTGTGCATGATCTAATTACTTGTTTTATAAGCTCTATCGTGCAAAATTTGTTTTTGGTTAGGCACATTAGTGTGTTTCACTTCATTAGCTATGTAAGTTAATGGGAAGTTGTTACTAAATATGGTGTGTATGTGCAATAAGTCTAGTGCCCACAAAATTCTAACATGGTTTCTAAGAAGGGCAGTTGGATTTGAGATTTGCATAGGTGATAGATCTGAGAGGGAGTTGTAGGAATTGTTGCAGGCAACTGCAATGTTTCAAAGACCCATGCCAAGAGAGTTGGCTAAGTATGGCAAACTACTTGTATGGATCGTGAAGGCCAGGATCAGCAGGCTTGGTGAGACATGGAGCAAAAGCAAATCAACAAAGTAATTATTGAGCACAAGACAAATTACAATGTTTACAAGGTCTACAACTCAAGCTAGTCGTGAGTCTAAGCAAGAGATTGAGAGCAAGAGCAGTCATCAAACAACAAACGTTGGGCGCATGTGATGTCGGTAGGTTTGCTAGCATGTGGGTATTGCGAATAGCCAGGTTGTGAGTGTCAGCAAGGCTCAGCCAAACTGTAATAACAAAGAAGGAAGAGTGCAGATGGATCCGAGAGTCTTTCCTGGAGACCGAATTGTTGAAGCAAGGAGGTTGATTTATTGGAGAGGCGGATTTGTAAAAGTTGAATTTTTTGTAACAGTAGAGGTTATATGAGGATAAGACATGGGGTCGATTTGTTGATGAAGAGGTGGGTCTAATTTCTTCAGAGTTTGATTTCTAGCATGCCAAAATTCCTAGGGTTAAATTCTTCCAATGGGGTTGAGTTACAAGTTCCAGTCAATGCATATTTCCTTTGTTGCGATAAGACATTGCAATGCAAATACAATGAGGACCAACAATGTTATGCACGTTGCGGCAAAACGCAGTCGAACGCATGGGTGCAGTAGCGCACAGGCTGCAAAGTGGCCAAGCCAAGACCGTGAGCAAAGATTACTAACAAGGCTACGTGAGGAAGTCGCCAAGACTAAGCTATGGAAGCAATGCCATATAGCAGTGCAAATGATCGTGCCATGGGCAAGGTGCCACGTTGGGCATGATCGAGTAATTACAGTATGTAGTGGGTAGTAAGTAGTCACTGGTCAGGGGATCTACCATGACAAGTTGTGAGTGTCGACAAGGTTCAACCGGTCTGGTATGAAGGACAATATAGCAGCCATCCGGATTGTTGGAGGTCAACCCTCAAAGGGAGAGGGAAACCATACCAATCGAGGGTTTGGCAGCAATACTAGAGAGACCTAGGACTAGGAGCTACAAGATGTAGAATGAGGCTTGGGATGTTGTGCAAAAACCAAGGGTAAGCCAGTTCTAGGTGGTTCTTCTAAGAGTACCTTCCCTACTAAGAGGAAGTGTTAGAGTTTGTATCTCAGGCAGACAAATTGGTTTCTAAGAAGGGTTTAATGAAGAATTGTTGATTAGGTAGAATGTGTGTAATACATTTACTGTGCATGATCTAATTGTTGGTTTTATAAGTTTCAATGTGAAAAATTTGTTTTTGGTTAGACATATCAGTGTGTCTCATTCCATTAGCTGTGTAAGTTAATAAGACATTGTTACCAGATCTAGTGTGTGTGCGCACGCACTGAGTGTAGCGCCCACAAAATTCTAACACTGGATGCCACCCTATCATTATTCCACCTTCATTATTCAAGGAGGCAGCCAGTTTATTCTTCCTGGAGGCAAAGAGAATGATAAGGAGAAACTCCAATAAAGATGAAGATACACACTTCCTGACAAGCAGGCGCATCTCCCGGCAGGAGTAAATGCAAGTTTGTCTAGTTAATCATCATTTGCATCATTGTTGCTACACTTCATGTTGGCGTTCCAGCTCATAGTGAAAGAAGACAGCCGAGAACGCAGATCTCTGCTGCAGAAACAAACAATCAGCCCAAGGATCCATTTCATATGCAAGAGTGGTTCAAAAATTCTATGACCCAGAAATACCAAAGGCAGTCTCTGAGTCTACACTCGTGATCCTGGTGCTTGTTCCCACGATCAAAGCAGAGTATCTAATGAAATAATTATGCCAGCATATTGCCAATCAGAGAACTATGTTTCAGAAGGAAGTTACGGTAGCACAACGACAGATAGATTTCGAACCAAGGGTTATGAATATTTGCAATGCATTAAACTCAACCCACATAACATTTGGCCAACAGATAAAGAATGAAAACGCCATGTCCACAGCTTTCTGGATTCTCTACTCAATAATTCATACAGCCTACAGCATCCAGTGATAATCAAGGAAGAGCTTCCACCCCAGAATGAAAATCCACTATGGGAAACGAAAGCAGCTTGAGTTTTAATGATCTACAGTTCAACATTTTGAATTAGAGGAAACATGTCAAGCTGAAATATGGATGGTGACTGGATTTTTGTGAAACCATATATGTATATTAAGAAGATAGAGAAGATGGCATCCCAGGTCAAGGGAGTGTCAATGAAAAAGTACATATACAGACATGGAATCTTCCGAGGTTTTTGGAAATCAGAAGTAGACTTTCTGCCATTGTCGATGTATCTGGCACTCTATGTGGGGAGACAAATTACCATTACGTTTTTCTATTTAAGTTTATAAACAATCAAAAGGTCTCCCCTCTAATAATTGGACTGTATATAGTTCTCCAGAATTAAATTCTGGAAGTAGTTTGAACTTTTAAGTACTTAGATCTTCCATCATTCTGGATGTATCTGGCACTCTCCAGTGGGAAACTACATAAATAAACATTGTGTTTGCTATTTAATCTTAAGAAATAAGTTTTTAAATGAATTGAATAATTAGACCACATACATCTCTAACTGAATTGAATAATTAGGCCGCATACATCTCTTTATAAAGTTGTGGGTTAGTTCAAATGGTCATGAGTCAGATATGAGAACTCTCTGAGTCAGATATGAGAGCTCTCCTCTAAGTTGGAGAGATTGCAGGTTCAGCCCTCTAAATCCCCTCAGAAATAGGTGCTTGGAACTTCAGCATCTAACAGTTTCCCCATTTACCATTAGTGGATCATAGAGAAGTACTCAGAATATCATTGACATTATTTTTCTTGAAAAAAGGGTTAATTCTCAAACACTTAAAATATGTAACCTAATAATTTCATTTGAAGTGGTTTGAAGTATTTAAATAGGATGTATCCCGTACACTCCCTGGGGAGTTGCATTTGAAGTGGTTTGAAGTATTTAAATAGGATGTATCCCGCACCCTCCCTGGGGAGTTTATATATATAAGCATTATGGTTTTTAAATAATTAAAAGAAATAAAAATATAAAAAAAGCCAACTATCAGTTTTATATAGAATGGTTAAGAGGTGATGGTTATTCCCGGATTAAATTCCCTTATTTCACATGAAATAAGATGATTTATCAGCCTCTAAGTGATCTTGCTATCTAAATAATTGCATTTCGCAAAAGAACCATACAGAAAAGCTTAAAAAATTGCTGACCTGTATGAGAGCTCGTCCACGACAGTCTTGCCCACACACGTAGCACCCTGTGACACGACAAGCGAGACGGCCGCGGCCGTTCGGGAAGCCGGTTCGTGCGTATTCAACCAATCAGGATTGCCGAAGCCGGTGACATGTCCTTCCACGTCAAACCTGACAGAAGACAGAAAATGACTGTGAGGGTTTGGCCGCTTCATAGAGCCCGAAAAATATGCATAGTAAACAGGAGGCCAGGTGAAAATTTTCATCATTAAAACCAAATGCGAATGAGGAACTGAGCTTTACATATCTCCGACTGCGAATGTGAGGTCGGTGAGAACATGACGAGCGATAGGAGGCACCGGCTGTGGAGGTGGAAGAAGCTGAAAACGCTCGATGAAGGCGCCGAAATCTACCTTGCTTATTTCCTTCCTCTTCCGTCGCCTGGTGAGAATTAGGAGACCCGCCAGGCCAAGGCCCAGCAGGACCCAGACCTTGGCCGCAGACGACATTCTGAATTTCTCCAGACCGAATGATGAAGAGAAAGACAGAGTGATCGGAGCTAGGAAGGATGGAACTCGCGACCTCACAATAACGATGCACAAGTGCAAGGCCCTCGCATGTGTGATATGGTCTGGAATTCAATGGAAGATTCGGGTCTCTAATGCTCTCCCTAAACCCCAGTTTTGTAAACTTGACAATGCTTCTCTGCCGTCGATCTCTCACGCGGACGGTGATCGGCGAACATGTGCGAAATGTCGGGTGAAGCTCGGTTTCATTTGACGGTTTGTTTTTCATCCGACAGTGTTTATATATATATATATATATATATTCCCAAAAATATATTATATATATATATATAATTGGATTTATTAACAGGAAGACGAAGAATTCTCAGGCCAAGTTTAATTTCGAAAAAATAATATAATGAATTTTACTATAATGCATTTGAACTTTAATATTAAATTTAATTTTTACTATAACATCTTGTTTTGCCTCGATGGGATGGACGAACGTTGGGTAGGGGATCTTGAGAGGGGCGGCCACCCCACTTACTCCCACAATAATAAGGGGTGTCGTTGCATGCCTTTCCCATGCACCATTCTTGTGGCTTAATTACACTTCAATTACTTGTTCCTTAAGGTTTCTCTAAACTCTTTCTTTAGCGTATATGTAGCAGGGAGGTGAGCAAAGGTTCAATTGGTTGTAAAAGGTTTAACTCGTTGTAAGGGTGTTGTTCAAGCTTCCTTGCAATAATCTCTGTTATTATTTAGGTTGGTAATGGTATGAATGAGTGGTGGCATTTTGTAGGCTTTTCTAGTTGGGTGGGAAAGGGTGGTGTTTCTGCACTATTTTATCTTATGTTAGTAGTTTTTTTCTTATTATGCTTCTCTCGAGCTCTTCATGTTAGGAGAAAGCAGCTAGCTCTTGGGAGGTTACTAGACTAAAGAAATTGAATCAAGAATTCTCATCTCCAAGGCAATACGGGAGTTTCCATCGCCTTATATCTGTTAATAAGACTCACAACATTTCAATGTTCACCTCAAGCTATTCCCTAGCATTTGGCCTCTCCAACACAATTTCATTGGTACAATTAATTTCGAGGCTTTTTCAAGGTCCCAACATTGTTTTTATCTTAAGTCTTTGGTTTACCTTATTGGCGTGTCCATTGTTATTCTATTCACTTGGGTCTCAACCCAAATTATTTTTTGGTTCATTGTTGGTGTCTTGTGGTTTGGAATTTTCTTTGTTATTCGGGTGTGGCTATATCTCCCCTCTTGTCTCTCGACATCCAAGTGGGGGTCTTTGTTTCGGTGTTAAGGGGATAGGTAGGCAAAGCCATTCCTAAAGGAAGTGGACATTATTGGACAATCTCAATGGAGCCAAAGAGGAGGTATTTTTAGAGACGATGCTTTGGGAGCCCTCCTAGCAATTGTAAAGGTTGATTGGTAGTGTGGACCATTATGACAAGGCAAAGGGGTTGATGTGTCATGGAAGGGGAGAGCGTGGACAGCCTAGTCGCAACCAACCTAGTTGGTCTCAGGCAGAGCTTTAGGCCCAAGAGGTTGTTGTTACCTATCAGGTCATGACCCCTCCTTAGACTCAAGCTGACATTCGTAGGTTGGAGCAGTTTGTTCATAAAGAGAGACAAATCCTTCTTAGACTCGAAACTTATTAGCAAAGTTTCACATTGGCTACCGAATCCGAGCCAATCTAGAGGCAGGAGAACTTAATATATTCACTCGGTCACCTTGCATTGGCAGTTAAATACCTACCTTATTGGGGAAAGTCCTCAAGGAGAACACAAGGATTGAAATGAAATCATTTCATTTCTCAATGACCTGCAAAGTAATCAATGGAAGATGCAAGACTATCTAGACTGTTTGAATGCTCGCTTGACCCATTTGGATGCTCACTTGTTGCAAGATTATCTAGATTGTTTAGACGTTCGCCTAACCTGTTTGGATGCTCACTTGGCACACATAGAGAAGCATATTCAGTGTGAATTCCCACTACCACCACCCTCAAGTTCTAACCCAACAAACCTTACTCTGGTAACCTCTTATAATTCTTAGATATTTTATGGTTATGTTCAGAATTTGATGATTTCTTGGTTTCTTGGTCATCTCTCGTTTTGGTTATCTCAGTCTTTTTTGGTCATTGTTAAAATTTTGGTAAATCAACTACCAACTAACAATCCACTAAGAGTGAGGAGGGTAAGATTTTAAAAAATTATAAACAATAATGTAAATTTTTATTATAATGAAAATATCTTTAATTTAAGAAATAAAAATAATGATTTTAGTTTTTTTTTGGATAATTTAAACTTAAAATCATACCAACACTATTTAATATTACTCAACTTTAAAATGTTATCTATTATTGTAGTGTTAAAACCAACTTAAACTTAAGTTTAATTTCATCCTTCTTGAAATTGGTCAATTCTAATTGAACTTTTTAATCTTATATATTTGATATTAATAATTTAATTTTGTATATTAAATTTTTATATTAAAAATAAATAAATATTATTATAAATCATTGGTAAGTGGATTTGATGTTACGAATCATTTAAAGATGAAAATAAATAAATAAATAAGAGAAAATAAAAATAAAAGTTTGAAATTAACTTAATCTAAAAATATGATAACAAGTTAGAAAGTATAGTGACAAGTATAAAAGTTTTGGGGGTTAGCTTAATTGGTCAAGTCTTGGTTGCTAAAGCGCATTTGCTATTGAGAGGTTATGGGTTCAATTCTCTCAATACTCTCGGGGTCAGGCTCTATTGTTGAGCCGATATGCAGTGATACTTTGGGGTAGATATGTCTGGTACAATTATGGACGTAGAGTCAATGATATCCAGGGACAATGAAACACATAGAAAAAAAAACAAAAATAAAAAAATAATGTCAATTGCAAAATAATATAAACAAACATTTCCAAGTTACTATTGATAGTCAATACACACGATTACAATGATTAGCCAATTAAGATGCATAATGTTTCAATTTGAAACACAAGGTTCTTATTGTGTTGCATTGCTTTAGTTACATATTCTTTGTGAAATTAGAATATTTATATTACGATCAAAAACATAACCATACATCAATAATTGCCTCTACTAGTGTGCCATTTGGGAAACTAGGCTAGTAGCATAAACACAAAAAATTGAAATTGTTCATAATATGAGGATTTGATTGCACAAAAACCACAAAGAGTGTTGCATAGAAAACATAAAATAGACTGGAAATCATAGTAAAACTAATGAAAATTAAATTGTTGGTGTGAAATGACGCTTTGTAGTCTTTCACTCTGCAGGGGTGTCTTATGGGCTAGTAGTTGAGGTTCTCCATCAGAGTTTGATGTAGAGGAATCCATGTTCGTGTTGAAAAATGTGCAACAAGAAATGCTAAATTTAGAAAGTGTTGAAAATAGAACTAGCACTTCTAAAAATAGCAATTTGACCAATAAGCATTTTGGCCACCTTGGGTGAGAGGTGAAACTACTAAAAATAGCATCTTCTAAAAATAGCATTTCTGGGTCCCTTCCTATTTATAGCAGTCCATGGTCTATCTATAGGAAGTATATTCGAATTTGGTCTTACCAGCAGTTTGGAATATTAATTAATTAATTCTCCATGAGTTAATTAGTTAAGGAAAAGCAAACTTGAAGTCTTTGTGAGAACATGCAATTATTTCTCCACTAATTGGGGAATGTGTCCTTGATTTACTCCACTAATTAAGGAATTAAGGATGAGTTCTATATTGAGAGGATCACTTGACTTAGTTTAACTTAGTCAAGTTCAGTGATATTAATTTAACAAGTTGTGAAATTAATGAGATATAGTTTGTTGATGCTTGCATGCATGTGACAACTATTATTTTTCAGATAACAGTGTATTCACTCATGGATAACTGATGCATGTCAGTTTTATCAGAGGCCAAGTTGAGATCAGATGTGGGATAGTGTACTATCAGATGCTAGGATATTTCTAGTAAGTATTCCTTGCATGGGGAAGGAAGCTTCTTCCTTCTATGACTGCGTAGTTGGACCTGAGGTGACAGCAGGTATGATCAAGCCAATTTACATGTGTTTTGTAATTGGACCCTAATAAAAATTGCGCAAGGAAATAGGAGCTTGGACCTGAGGTGTAGCCTTTATATACAGGGTTAGGTAGTCCATGAGCTTTATCATCAGAGTACAGAGAGAGTAGGATAGCTTTTGAGCTGATTCTTTTTGTGTGTTGTTAAGGATTTCCACTTGATTGATAATACAGTGTTGAGGTTTTATGTTGGTGCTTTCCCCAGTTATATATTCTATGTTATGTGTGATTGATTCCTTCTTATTAGTTATATGTGTTCATGCTTGATGTTGCTCATGTTCAATTAAGCTTCCGCAAAGTTTATGGTAGATGTAGATCTAGTATTATGAGGGGTATTAATGCTTTAGTACCATGCATATATCAGTTTGATCTGCAGGTGAAATTTCTACATGATATCAGTGAGCTAGCTGATTTGTAGAGAAAATTCTCATGGTATCAGAGCACAAGTGATCAAGGAAGAACAGTATGCAAGAAGGAATTCAAATTTTATTATTCGGGATATAGATCTCAAGTTCTTATCACATCTATTTCACCGATGGCGTTCTATGGTTTGAGGCTTGAGTATGCTCTTAATGGCAACTCAAACTATATAGCTTGGAAGGATCACATGGAGGCAGTATTGGAAGATAACGGCCTTAAGGACTTCATTGATCAAGAAGTCCCTAAGCCTATTGATGCTACTCAACTGGCGGAATGGAAGAAGTGTGTAGCTAGAGCTAGGAGAATTCTCTTGGAGGGAGTGCGAGATAACATTGTCTCGAGCCTCCATGGGAAGGAGACGTCGCATGCAATGTGGAAAATGAAATATTTATACCAAAATAGCAGTGATTAGAGGAAGCTAGCACTCAAGGACAAACTTCGAAAGATCAAGTGTGAAAAGGATGAGATGATCTCTATGTATCTGACCAAGCTCATCACATGCAGGGATGAGCTTGCAAGTGTAGGGGTCATGAAAACGGATGATGATATAGTGAGTCTAGCAATCTTTGGCCTTCCTAAGAGCTGGCATAGCTACTAGGACTTGGTTAATGGAAGGGAGAAACTGCCAGATTGCGAATGACTATGGTCAGATTTGATGCAGGAGGAGATTAGATGGAGCACCAGAGATGGTTCTTCATCCATGGAGGATGAGGAGAATTGTGCCTTAGCGAGTAAGGAACAGAAGGGGAAGGAGAAGGTTTCTCTTTCCGAATCCAGTTCTTCCAATGGTGGGAAGAAGGTTGACAAATCAAAAGTGTGATGCTTTCTTTTTATGTGGTGGGCCATTATGCTGCAAATTTTCCATAGAGGAAATCCAAGAAGGGATCCAGGGAAGGATCTAAAGGTGAGGCACTTGCTTCATAGTTTGAGTTGGATTTCACACTCTTCGCATGCATGGTTTCATCCATGGTGGGAAGGGGTTAGTTTCGCAGTCATACCTCCAGGTAGGAGGTGGGGTGATGTGGAGTGATTGTCCCAAGGAGGAGGGGCAGGATCCTCGAGGTACCCAACCTCTTGGATGAGACCTTGCTATGGGAGCCCTGATGTGGAGGAGTAGGAGCTGACTAATTGGGTAGAGACAGACGTGGATGGAGTGACAGAGAGAGCTACAGTGCAGGGAATCCCAAGACAGTGTAGAGCATGCAGGCTGCAACAATGTGAGAGGCACAAGTTTGTTGCATAGTGCAGGGTAGCACAAAGAAGGGTGCAATGGTACGAGATGCATGGAGATGCTGCAGTAGCGCAGAGGTTAGAGAGGGAGCACTTGCCATCAACAGGTAGAGCTTCAGCATCAGAATATGTTTCTAGCCCAATAGAGAGGTCAGTTGGGATTTTTTTGTTCTGAGAGTTGCTGGAGAAACCACACTTGGTAGAAGTGTTGCATGCAGAACATTCCGAAGGTACAGGATTGGGTTCGAGAGGAAGCCTTTCTTGTTGAGAGGGAGTGTTGAATGGCAACAAGAAATTGCTAAAAATAGCATTTCTAAATATAGAAGTTTGGGCATCAGTGCTGGATTGGGCAACAGGGAATGAAAAATGGAAGTGCTAAAAATAGAAGTTCTATTTTTAGCAGTTCAGTGTGGATCCCTATTTTAGGCAGTCCCTGGTCTAAAATAGGAAGTAAAATTTGAGTTTGGTCTTACCAGTAGTTTGAATATTAATTAATTAATTTAGTATGAGTTAATTAGTTAAGGAAAACCAAACTTGAAGTCTTTGTGAGAACATGCAATAATTTCTCCACTGATTGGAGAATTTGTCCTTGATTTGCTCCACTGATTGAGGAATTAAGGATGAGTTCTATATTGAGAGGATCAATTGACTTAGTTTAACTTATTCAAGTGCAGTTAGATTAATTTAACAAGTTTTTAAATTAATGAGATTCAGTTTGTTAATTCTTGCATGCATGTGACAACTGGTATTTTTAGATAACTAAGTATTCACTCATGGATAATCGATGCATGGCAATTCAGACAGAGACCCAGTTGAGATCAAATGAGGGACAATTTACTATCAGTTGCTAGGATATTCCTAGTGAATATTACTTGCATGAGGAAGGAATATTATTCCTTCTAGTACTGTGTAGTTGGACTTGAGGTGACAACAGGTATGATTTGGCAAATTCACACATGTTATGTAGTTGGACCCCAATCAAAACTGTGCAAGGAAATAGGGGCTTGGAGGACTTGTGGAGCCTATATATAGAGGCCTAGATAGTCCATGAGCTACATCATCAGAGTACAAAGAGAGGAGGATAGTTTTTTTCTGATTCTTTTTGTTGAGGATTTCCACTTGATTGATAATACAAAGATGGGGTTTTAGGTTGGTGCTTTCCCCAGGTTATATCTTCTGTGTTATGGTTGATTACATCTCATTCTCAGTGATATTTGTTCATGCTTGATGTTGCTCATGTTCAATTCAGCTTCCACTAAATTGTTTGTAGAAGTAGATCAAGTATTTTGCTTTAGTACATTGCATTACCAGGTGATCTATAGTGGGAATTTCTACATCCTTAACTAATTTAAAAGAAACAAATGCATTTTGATTTGAAAATGGATTGTCCTCTGACATTGCAAGTTTTTATAAATTTTGGGTCTTCAAACAGACACTTAGAATGGTTAATTTTTAAATGAACATAAAGATAAAACAAAACCATATGAAACCCAACATGATAAAAATGAAGAAGAGAACAACCAAGTGATAATAGAGTTCATCCAGTCTAGACTACGTCTTCGAGCCCTGCTCCAATGGCTAGGCCACTTTATTGATCTCAACAAAAAAAAGAGTACATTACAAATCTTTGAATCATAGAGTAAACCTCTTTCTAGAGTGGCACTCTTTCTCCTTCAAAGAAATGTTCTCCTTCAGAGAACTCTCACTTACAAGTTGACTCCCTTTAGCAAAGAGATGATGGCATCAAAAGAAAAGGACCCTCTCACTAAATGTGGCAATAATTCCTCGTACTCATTCTGAGATAAAAAAGCACAAATTCAACTGCTTCATAATAAAGTGTCAAAATGGTCTTTCTCCACAATCATACTGAGAATAATCTAAAACATTGGCTTCTCTAATGAAGAAACAAACTTTGCAGATGCATTTGGAAGGCTCGAGAATCCCTGTGTAGGCTCTTCTTGGGCTAAAAAAGGATGAAAAATGGCCAAGATAGGCCTTCTTATTCCTTTCTTTGCCATCTGTCCTACAAATTAACCAAAAATTGCAAAACTAGCAACATTTTACTCTGTTGACAAAACCATCAGGTGACAAATTTGCGTGGAATCAATGATGATTCTGCCACAAATGGTGCAATTTTTTGGGCATTTAAAAGGACTTCTGCACCCAAACAACACCCTTTTCTTTCAATCACATGGAGGTTCATGTGACCATAGGCACGGGCCATAGGACACATGCCCCTTGGCTGCACTAGTCCTTATCACGTTACGGTCCATGTGGCCGTGAGTTGGGCGTCATGCGTCGACCCTCTCTCCACAACATCTACACACAGTTCCATTGTATTAATGGGACATAGGGCCAAGGCTAACCACTTGGCCCCTCTGCTTCTACCATGGGAACGTCACATGTCATACAACTTGTGGTTGGGCCCATATGCCTGGCCCCATCTACCTACACCGAAAACATTACAATTTAAATATATTCTCTTCCACTATCGTTAACGAGAAACATAGATGGTATAATGGTATAGTGGTTGGTTTTTCAATGCGAGGTCTTGGGTTTGACTATAGCAGAGGTTGGTTGGCGCTTTACAAAAATTGTGACCAACAACACCAAGCCACATGGCCATTGGCAGCCTCCCATTGGGCCATGCGGTGGCGTGTGGTCGGCCCAACCGCAAACACAATGCCCAATCACAACATGCCACTTGATAATCCCAGGTTGGTCCATTTTCATCTGTATTAATCGACCAGTGTAGTGATGTTAGCACCACATCATTGTATGGCCTGCCCAGTTAGTAGCCCAATCAACCCTGCAAGTTTGACTTTTTAGTTGCTTTCCAAAACTTCAGAATGTGATAACTTTCACATAAAGTGTCAGATTGAGGTGATTCATGCATCATTGGGATCAGAACAATGAGATATATGATTTAGCACTAGTTTTAGGTGATTTTTATCACTTTCATTTTTTACCATATTTTTTATGCCCTAGGTCATTCCTCCCAACTAGAGGCTTTTAGACCTATTTTAGCAGCTAGAACCACTCTCCAAATTTTTCCTTTGCTTCATTTTGGAGCCTCACTTCCAACCTTCACAGCAGTTTACCTTACTTCATCAAGTTCACAAGTTTTAGTGTATTTCTTGCACAAAGGCAACTTGTCGATCATGACTTGATCCATTCCCCTAATAAGCTATTCACTCGGACTTGGTCCAGCTGTAGCCTGAGCAGTTTCCCCAAGGAATTTGCACATTTCTGGAGGGAAACCAACCTTCCCTCTAGAAATTGCGCAATCCTGCCAGTCAACACTCCTAGCAGGAATTGTGCAATTTTCCCCAGCAGGGCTACTCAGCCTAGAATTTGCTCAAATTTGAGTAGTAGTCAGTTGCTTGCCCAAAAATTTCGCAAATCTCCTAGGCAGTCAGTCCAGTTGCCAGCAAGAAATGCGCATTTTTCTCCCGTAGTCGAGCAGTCTCTTACATGTGCAGCTGAGTTGACTAGTTCCCCTTGGGACCGAGAAAAACTGATTTGCATGCATGGGATGCTTCTCCCAAGGTAGCATGTAAAGGCATCCCTTGTTCCAAGTATCTATGTTTAGTAGTTGGAGGTTACATGCAAGGATGATTTTAGAAACCTCACACCAAGTGTCACTTCCCTAGATTTGTTGCATGCACGTCACAACCTCGATGTTATCAAAACTCATCAACGAGACGCTACGGAGCTCCTTCCTCACATCAACCTTGCAACTCTAACATCCCACATCACATCTAGGAGTAGGTTAGTGTCAGTCTTTCCAGCCTTCCTCCAGTGATCAAATGTGCTCTTATAAAGTGATTTTGAAGTGTCAAGGTCAAATTTGGTCATTTCAGTGAGTCTTCAAGCAAAATTTGGTCACTATGCATTAGGTCTAGGGTTTGCTTTAACTCCTTCTAAAGTTGCCCAAATGCCAATCTATGTCACTATTCAGCTGAGTCTATCATCATTCATAGGGTTTTCATTATATCTGAATTGTCTAATGAGTCATTTTACATCTTGTTCATGCTTCAGTTGTGCCTTGGCAAGTTCATTTCCCTCTCCTAGGGTTTTGAAGCCAATTTCTCTTGGACGGTTAAATCATCAGCAAAAATTGTATCCAGATGTTCATACACCTTCCCTATCCTTAAATTACCTTATCAAACACTTCTCTTCCCTTATATCCGCCAAATTCCTCATTTTTCCACAAACCCTAGTTTCTAGCTACAACTTGGCAATTTTCTAGGTTGGGCCTGTGTTTTTCCCTTTTGGACCCTTTCCCCTCACTCAATCTCTAAAGATTCCACTTCCCCTACTTCCTAACATCCCTCCCCACTCCCAAAAATTCCCCCAAGAATTTAGAAGCCCCCTATCCCCTTCATTTTGCTTCATTTCGACAAAATTCCTTGTTTCACACATCGGGGCAAGTTTCACTCAAATGATGTTTCAGATCAGTCAAAGATGAATTTTGGGAAACTGAGAGAGGTTTTGTCCATAACATGCCAAAGAAGAAAAACCTCTTTCACTTTTTGCACAGGTGTCATGGTTT
>APFE030805317.1:0-18292 GCA_000404065.3 Pinus taeda
ATCAAGCCAAGGACAGTCTGGCAAAAATCAATGAAAAATATGACAAGTCCAAGCAGAATGTGGCAGAAAGAGAGAGGGAGGTAAAGGCCCTAAAGAAAAGGATAACTGATCTGGAGAAAGAGCTCACATTAGACAAAACCACATCTGAGCTCAAGAGGGTCATATGGGGCCATATTGGCCAATCTATTACAGATCAGTGGGAGTATATTGAGGCCATCCATGAGCAAATAACGCTCATTGGAAAAGAACGCAAAGAGATACAACGGGCAAGGGCATCTCTAGGCAGTATGCCTGAGATTACCACTAGAATGATAGACGTGCTGAACTACAGGACAAGCTCCCAGCTCATAAAAATGGGAATTGGAAATAGGACAGGGACCATCTCATTAATAAAAAAGGTCCTGACATTAAGAAACCTGATCCAGACCCTGGAAAGAAGAGTCTATGATATGCAAGAAGACATCAACAAGTTTCAAAACAGGTTTTTGGCCTTGCAGAACAGGGGGCTTCCTAGCCCATTGGACCCATCAGAAAAGTTACTCTCACATGAGAAATATGCTAAGAGAGTAAACAATTTTGCAGCAACTCAGATTTCAGAGGCAGCCAGTTCATCAAAAGAAACAGGGCCAATAACAGGGCAGATCCTCTTCAACAGGGTAGAAAATTTGTTTTTTATTATGAATGAAATCACTCATTTGTTTGATGAGCCTCCCCATTTTTACAAATACACAAAAGCAGATGAGACCATGGGGTCAATTTTGAGGCATCAGTTGCCTACACCAGATGTATGGGAAAATTTGATACAATTGCTGTTGAATCAAAGTCAGCAATGATCATTTTACTTTTTGAAAATATTTAAATTTTCATACACAGGAAAATAAAAACACATCAGCAGGTATGCAGAGGCTGAGCCAACTTAGCAGAAGTATTCGGCCATCACAGCAGTACTAGCAGTCACAGGTGACAGGGCCGAGAAGCTACAGGAAGATACAGCTGCACAGACACGTCATTCAGCAGTTATAACAAAGCGCTCAACCGACTCCGTGAGCTCCAAAGGTCAAAATTGTCCTGACAGGAGTTAAGCGCCTTTAAAGTTCATTAAAGATTGTAATAACTTTTTATCTACAATCTCTGTACAAGTTGGTGAGATATTTACTTCTCAGATGGCTCAATGCCTGAGATATTTTGTATGAGACTTCTATATATTCCCCCTCGCATTTGTTAGTAGGGGTTGGACATTGGATGTAAGAAAACATTTTCATATCTATTCTGCTCCTCTTCTATTGTAATTCTCAGAGAACTAATACAAAGGACAATGGAATTTCCAAAGCTCTGCGTTATTTGATCTTGTCTGGTGCTTGGCTGAAAGTTGCAGGATTCCTGTGTATCTCATGACTCAATAAGTTTCTCTTGTATCTCTTCGTTATACGTTCATTGATCTTTCATTTATGTTTCATGTTCCATGTTAGAACTGTTAAATAGTAAGGAAAAAGAATAGTTCAGGATTTAATCACAGATTACCCTGAACTCAATCTAAGCTATTTCGAATGTCTTTCCTTCAGTTATGGTAATGAAAGTGTAATTCTTAACTGCTACCTTTCACACTATATCACCACAGTGATTTATCTTTTCAGGAATTCAAGTTTGCTCCTGAAGAATACATCCCTTTCTCACATCCCAGCTTTAGTGAAAAATTCTTAACTGCTTTTCACTAGTTGTTTACACTCCATTATCAAAATCTAAAGTTTGTTTCACGAAATATATAATAGGCCCTGTAATTCTAGCTGCATCAAACTCAAGATTTCAAATAGCCAAATAGCCACAGACTCCATTGCCCAATGGATTAATTTCACTTGCAGAACTACAATTCTATAGTCTCAGAAAGGCATCCTCCCAACCAAACATAAACCGAAAACCTTCACCTCATAACTAGCCTAAAACTTCCACAGAACAAAGACAAACCTTACAGAGAGAGCCCTCTCTGATTACAGTTGGGCTAGAAACTATAATCCAAAGATTGGTTAGTGGTTACCCCGGCCGTATTCCCTTGGGAGTCAAAGGGAACAACCTGGGTGTTAATAAACCGAAAAACCATCACATCCAATACCATGGACCAAAAAACCATCGATCCAATACCATGGACTGAAAAACATCGCGTCCAAAAAACATGTACGAAAATCATGCACAAAACCATAGGTGGGTCTGCCCAACCTAACATAGGGTCTAAAACCAAAATTTTCCGGGGCGCTGCCCCGGACCCCATAAAGTGGGGTTACGGCTACCCCTCAAACCCCCTGTTAACTATGTGGAAAGAATATAACACAACCCAATAGGAAGAATGCACAGCGAAATAGCAGAAGACTTAGAATCTTTCGAAGAAAACCGAACCACAGGGAAAATTGAAGAAACAACATAAAAGCCAAGTGAAAGGAATGAACAGAGAAGTGAGGTGCCACTACACAACAATTGTTGGATCTTATAGATCAATGGTCCAGATCATGTCGCATGGGGTGGTGTTGAAATATCGCATCGACGAATTTTAACAAAGAAAGGCGGTTTAAATACACAAGTGGTATTTCGAATGAGTGAGAAGTGGTAAGTGGTATTGAGGAGTGAACACTCGATCCCACTAGCCGAGAGACACATAGCAGCGAAAGAGAGAGGAAAAACTGCTTTTTTGGGCAGTTATTCTTCATGCCTGTTGTCTATCCAAAGTCATCGTGCACCGTTGGATATACTAAGTGTAGATCAATAGCGGAAGACCGTCAAGCAACTTTTGGAACAGGGAAGGATCTCAACCATTGGATCGATCGCCAGATCAACGGTCAAGATTTAATCTGAGCTATTGGAACGACCCTTTAAATATGGCAATAGCGATAGCGATTTAATCGCAACTGTCAGATCAGAAGCCAGATCTATGGTCCTGATTGGATCGAATATCGGAGGAAGGAAGGAGCAGCCACGCTTCGAAAATGGTTGAAAGGTGCAGACCCGAAATTTTATAGAGGCAGACTCAATTCCATTTGAGTGCCAGCCTTAAGCATTGGAGTGGGTTTCCATGTATTTTCTATGTAATGCGGAGATCGGAGGGGAAATGTAACTTGTGATATGAAGCAGACACGATAGGGTTATATGGGCACGTTTGTTATATTTGAAGTCCGACAGTTTAATCGCATATTGGATGTGGAGGAGCTATGTATTAATGTGACCCGCGGAGGAGACGATACCCGATTGTGATAAAGGTGTTCCTCGGAAACTATGCAAAGGCTTTAAAAAAGGCGGAAAAGGTAAGTTTATGTCATTTATGTGTATTTCTATGTATAATGGAAATAAAGCGTCGATTGAAGGTTTGGTGGTTAAGTCCAAATTAACCAGAGGTTAAAGAGGGGTTTGTTATATATATGTGGCAACAATGATATGAAGGCCTAAAGCACGGATAAGGCTTAAACTAAAGTTTATAAGGGGTGATTGAGTTCCGATATAAAGGAAAAGGTGAGTTAAGGGTTAGACTTTATTAATCTATAAATCATTCTGCTTGAGACTATGAAAGGGGAAAAAAATCTTAGTAAATGAAGATTGGACTCCTTAGAGAGTTAATTTCCTAGGATTGATGTGTTTATGCATTGTATATGCATACTGTAGTGTAAGTAGGGGTGACCCTGTGTTAGTTTACCTAGATGGCATCACAGTCTTTTCTAAGACTGATGAAGAGCATATCCTCCATTTAAAGCTCATTTTCGAGAAGTGCAGAAGGCATGGTCTTGCTTTGAATCCAAAGAATTCTCAATTCTCCCTAAGTGAGGAGAAGCTACTTAGGCTCATGGTAGTGTAGGAAGGAGTAAATATTGATCCTGAATGAGTCGAAGCCATCAATCTCATTTCATTGCCCAGAAACAAGCAAGAAGTCCAGGCCTTTTGCGGAGGATAAATTTCTTAAGGTGATTCGTGCCCAACTATGCTGAGATAGTTAAAGGTATCACAAATATGCTCAAGAAGGAGAACAAAGTTAAGTGGAGCTCTGCCACCCGTGATTATTTCACTAGGATCAAGCAAGATTTGGCTGAGGCCCCAGTGCTAACCAACCCCGATTTTTCAGTACCCTTCTACATCTAATCTTTCGCCTCTCCACATACCATTGTTGCTATGCTTTTACAGAAAAATAAAGATGGTTACGAGCAACCTATTTCCTTTTTTAGCCAAGTCCTGAGGGATGTTGAGCTGAAGTATGATATATTGGAGAAACAAGCTTATGCACTAGTCAAGGCATTGAATTCATTTCATATGTATGTGTTGCAATCCAGAATGACAGCGTTTGTCCCAATGATTGCAGTCAAAGACATTCTGGTGTAAGGAGACAACAAAGGGAAGAGGGGCAGATGGATAGCTAAAATATAGGAATATGAGCTAGAATTCAAGCCTACCAAGCTCATCAAAGGCTAGGGGTTGGCCAAGATTTTTTCTGAATCCAACTACCAAGCTCTAGGAATAAGCCAAATCACAGAGGAGGGCAGCCCAAAGGATGAAGAGAGTAGAATAAAAATGGTTGAGCAGAAGATCTATTCAAAATATGAGGGATCGCCCAGGTATAAGAGCATTGTTCATTACCTCTTATTTCTAAGATGCCCGTTGGGGTTGGATAGATCTAAATACCGGAGTCTGAGATTTTAGGCATAGAAATACATTATATCTAATGGACTGCTCTATTGGAAAGACCTGGTGGGGGTATTACTTCTATGTGTGGTTGAGGGAGAAACCCGTGAAGTGATTGAGGTTTTCCATGGGGGAGTCTGTGGAGGACACTCCAGTTGGAAGGAAACAACACACAAAATCCTCAAGGCATGATTTTACTGGCCCACGCTATTTGGATATGCTTATTCTCAAGTCATATCATGCAAAAAATGCCAATGGTTTGTTGAAAGACAGAAGTTTGCTCCTTGTTGAGTCCCAAACTTACATCTTCCCTACATACCTTTTTCGCATTTTTCTCTACTTACCTGAACCTCCAAGCTATCAAATCATTGCATATTAGTTTAAAATGAGCATATAAATGGTTTCCTAACTATGTTTTGTGACTGTTGTTTGATTTAGATTTTTGCTCAATCAGCTGCGGAATTTGTCACATTCCGCAGCCAGAATCAATTTCTGCAGCCTTTTTGTTAAACTCTATGCTACAGGTGTCTACTGAAGAACTCAGCCACATGGGAAAGCTACAAATGACATGGACATGGAACGTGTCCCCTTGGTTCAGCCAAATCATCCACAGAAGCCCGCGGTCAAAGCTGATCAAATGGTGGTCAGCATAAGGAGTTTTGTGGTGGCACGACTCTGTTTTCATCACGAGGAGGATTGCATGGAAAGTTCCTGAGATTTAGGAGGTGTGCTAACACTTGGGGACTACCTCTGGACCGAATCCAACAAACCACCTCCTTGGATTTACTTCCCACGGCTACCATGCTGCTAAATTTCCGATTATGGTCTTTTACATGTCTGCCTACCAGCGGAGACCTTAGGAATTAGTTATGTATTTCATGCTATAAATAATGCATCTTCATATGCGTATAAGCTAGCTATTGTTATGTAATATTGACTGTTTGTACGAGCCATCGAGCCGAGACTTAGTTTTTATTTTATGACTATATTGCAATATATGAGAAGGCACTGATTTTGAGTCTAAATCCGTGATTGGTTTTGATTGGCTGAGGTTGCAGAGGGACCCTATACACCAAGGTCTTGTAGTTGTTGTGTAGCTTTATATTTTTTCTTCATTTTACGCTCTTGATACCATAGATGTTTGCTGTACATATTAACTTTCTCATGGTATTTATGTTATTTGTTGTCCATAGCTTCTTTTATGCTTTTAATTGATTGTCAACTGATCAGTGTTTGCATTTTAGGTTCTAATAGGAAGCCCGGGCAATGCATATAGTTTTTGATGACTAATGACATGATGGAATTATCTTGTCCTACTGCTGATTTTTTTTATTGGTTCTAATTCTAGCACTGCTTATTTCTTTAGTTTTGCTTTGTTCATTTACTTTTCTGCAAGATAGATATTAGACTATTCATATCATTCTTTAGTTACCTCCTATAGCCAGAGCGAGTCAAATGGTGAGGGATTGAGTGTGAATGTATAGTTTGATACTAGTTTATTTACTTTCAAGTTAGTGAATTAGATACTCATATCATTCTCGGTTACCTCCTATGAGCCAGAGCGAGTCGATGGTGAGGATGAGATGAATGTGTAAGTTTATCTTAGTTTTATTTAAATGCCAATTTAGATATCAGCATTACTTCAATTTGTTTGTAATGATACTCTATATAGCCAGAGCGAGTCCGAAAATGGTGAGGGGGTCAAAAATGAGTTGATGTGATATGATTTAGTTTACTTTTGATTACAGTTTTTGAATTGCTTTTGAGTTCAGTCTGTTTTATACTTTTTTATGCAGCAAGGATACTGGGTTTCATAGCACTAAGTTCACTATTTTGTTTAATTAGAATCCTAGGCACATCTTGATTTCATCATCATTGTAAGTTTGAACACCTTTGGAACACTTTGAAGTTTGGAAATTATTTTAAAAGGCCACCATTACCTTGAATACTTTTGTCCATACTTGATTATTAGAATCACCATCTCACACACCATCTCACATTAGAGAATCAACAAGAAGATAAATCCAAAAACAAATCAAAAACTAAAAACGACAAAGAACTAATAAAATGGCTATCTTGCATAGGTGCACTTCACTTCAGCAGTTTACGACTCCCGAATTGACAATTTATATAGCAATTTAGAACACACTAAATTGACCAAACACTCCTCTCCCCCTGATTCCTGCGCATGTAGAGGAACCCTTTAGACAGTGGGGATTGGACTTCATTGTAGAAATCAACTCACATTATAGCAGCCAACACAAGTGGATTTTAACAACGACTGACTATTTTACCAAGTGGGTAGACGCTATCCCACCTAGGAATGCTACTGATTCAATGGTGATAAAATTCATGGAGGAGAACATATTGTCCCTCTTTGGGTGTCCTTTTAAAAATCATCACTGATAATGCACAGGTCTTCAAATATGCCAAGTTCACCAACTTTTTCCACAAATTCAACATCATTATTGGATACTCCAATCCATACTACCCTCAAGGAAATGGCTTGGCCAAGCCTTCTAATAAAACCATGGTAAGAGTTCTAAAGAAGACCATCGCTGAAAATAAAAGGAACTGGGACTCTCAACTAAAGTTTTCTTTGTGGGCTAAGCGTGTAACACTCAAAATATCCGCTGGTAAATCCCCTTTTGAGCAAGTATATGGCAAGGCAATCATCTTCCCTATCCAATTAACAATGCCAGTAGCTAAGTTGCTGCATGAAGCCGAGGAAGAGCCCAGTGCCTTGACTAGAAGAATAAATCAACTGGTGGAGCTTCACGAGAACAGAGAGCAGGTGGGGAACAAACTGTCAAACTATTAACAAAGGATGAAATCTTTGCTTGATAAGAAGGCTAAGGACAAAATTTTCCAGCGAGGAGATTTAGTGCTCAAATGGGATTTTAGGCGAGAATACAAAGGCAAGCATGGGAAATTTGATCCACTATGTTTGGACCCCTTAAAGATTGCAGAAGAGAGGGGAAACAATGCTTACATGCTTGAAAACTTGGATGGTGAACTGTTGGAACTACCTGTAAATGGTCAGTGCCTAAAATTTTATTTTCAAAATTAGAGATATTTTTCTCTTGCTCATTTTAAATATCTAGTGTGTGTTGAAATTTTTATTTGAATTTTTATTTTATTATCAAAAAGTCCTTTTTCACATAATTATATTTTGTTTAAGAATAACTCCATGCCTAATGGAAGGAAAGGCTACTGGTCTATAGGTCCTCAACACCTTGCTAACAAGGCACTGTCCCCAATTGGAGCCAATGTTGTCACTCACTACATTTTGGATTTCAATTGGTCAAGGTTTCCCAAGAGCAGTTACAATTAGAGCCACTTTCCCAGGCCATAGAAGATCTGAGAGCTCAATTAACCCCCTGCCAATGCCTAATGCCCAAATTAATATTAACAATGGTATATATAAGTCCAAAAATGGACTCCTGGAGCAGTAGTTAAACCACTTTGAAGATCACATGAAGAAACCCAAAAAATGAAGAAAAATGGCTAAGTATGAAGGGTAAATCTCAATCGAAGGTCAGGGGGCCCCAGGCACAGTGAATCCTGCAATCCTACATTATCAACACATCGACGGATCCATGGGCTGACACTCTAAAACCTTTGTGGGGGCCGATCTACGTTATAACATTGTATCATCAGGGAAAGGCTAAAGCAGTGTAACACATGAAAGTGGGACCAAAACAAGAATGGGAAGCCCTCCTCCTCTTTCCTCCACGTGGCGAATTCCCACATCACAGTGACTCCACATCCCACAATCCCTTAAAATCTATGTAATGACAAGGTTCTGATTTCAAAGACTTTGAGGGGGGCGATTTGCATTATAATAAGAAATCGTCGGGGGAGGGCCGAAAAAGTTTAAAGAAAGATGAAAAAATAGGATTGGGTAACATCCCTTCTCTCTCCACATGGTGCAATCCCACATCACAACAGTCCTTTAGATAGGTGTATCGGCGGGTTCCAAACCTAAAAGACCACGCACAGGTCGATATTGCGATATATTGTTGTATCGTCGGGAAGGCATAGAAATATTTTAACAAAGGTAAGCTAAACAAAACAGGAGTGGGCTTCCCCCCTTCTCTCTCCCCCATGTGGCACAATCTCGAATCACAACAGTCCTGCAACTCATCACATTGGCAGGTTCTAAGAACTTCAAAGACTTTGCGGGGGCCGATTTGCGATATAGTGTCGTATCGCTAGGGGAGGGCTAAAACGATTTAACAAAGGAAATGCCTGTAAAACCAAGGCGGAGGACCCCTATTCTCTCTCCTCCACATGGCAATATGAAAATTGACACGGCGGTATGGATGATGACATGGTAGAGGACACGTGTCACCCAGTTTCACTATTTTCAAGGGCGACATGGGACTGTTTCTGGATGCCATGTCTCAGCACTCACAGGGTGACATGTGGCAGTGATGACATCAGTAGGTTTATCTCAATCGGTGATCGGTGATCACGTAATGTAAAGCTTCTCTTCCACTGTGTTTCCTCCCTGGCTGTGATTGCAATAAGGAAAGGGACCCCCTAAATGTGATAGGTGATGTGTTTTATTGTATAAGGACCTCACGTCCAGACTATCTGCCCACCCCAAAGAAAAGGGTAAGGGACCTTCTCCTCCAACCTGTGATTGTGATATGTGGGCACTCCCTCTGGATGCAATAAAGGATTAGTACATGGTTTATAAGGACCTCATGTCTGGACTATCGGCCCATGCTGAGGAAAAAGTGTTGAGCCAGGTAAAATAGTGTTGAAGTGTCGATATGTGGGAGAAACCGATAACAAAGTAAAAGGCCTCCAAATATAGGTACAAGAGCCTTAGTGCCTGAGGGCTTAGCCCCTGGTCCCAGCTCTCAGTCATATGAGGAAAGGCACACAAAGGGATATGATAAAGGGGGCTAAAGGGGAAATCCAAAAAACACCTGTTTTCGCCTGTTTCAGAGGAAAAAGCCCACACCCATGTGACTTTGTTGTTTCCATGGAACCTAACTCACCCACCATGTCAAGGCACTGGTTGTGCAGTACAAAGGCTTAATGGGTGGATGTGTCAGAAACTAGGAGACTTTAAGGGAGCATGGTGAAATGATGGAGCAGTACATGGCATTCACAAAGATTAATGGCTTAGCATGGGGCCTCGTTCCTCTGCACAACAAAAGGCTACAAAGGCAAGCGCTTTCAATTGACCCAACTCCTACTTCACAGAGCAAGGCATCTCAGCAGCAAAGCCAGAAGCAACGGGGGTTGTTGAGCAGTACAAGAGGCCATACCATGAACAAATTACAGCCTGAGGCCGATGTGATCACATTATGGGCACAAAGACTTTCATTTACTATTTTGTCCAGTTATTTACTTATTTTTTTCCTGTAACATGCCTTCCTTCCAATGAGGCATTCATTTCTATAATACATTTTTGGGCACATAGCCATTCAAGACTGATACAACTAGTTGAATTGACAGTTGAGTCTAGGGATAGATATTTTTGTTGTAATGTAGCTTCTTGCTCTCCTCTCCAGATAAATAGGGGAAAGAAAGACTTAGAAAGGGTTCATAAATTCTAGAGAAAACACTGCATGTTATAATTTCAGACTATATTTCCTTTGCAATACAGATCTTTTCAGAATATCAAGGAAACAATGGTGATTCCCTCTTCAAAGGATTACAGTATGTGTTCCTCTTTTTATAACTCATTTTATGTTCATGCTTCTTCCTTGAATTCATGTAATTATTGTTGCTAGATATGTTTCAAGATCCCTCATAGATTCATTAAAATCTATATGTTAATGCAAATTCCTATAGTTGTTTCACATATTCATTTGTCTAAACATTGTTTATGTATATGTCTGTGAGGAATATTGAGATTAAATCTTTAAATATATAGCACATGAATCATAGCTTTCAGTTCTCCCTCATTCAATATTCTTCTTGTAACCCAAATATGCATAGAAATCCTTACTGCCCCAAGCTCTGTGTGTTGAATATAGAAGTCTTTAAGCCTTATTCTCTATGAGATGGGTTACTCTTCTCTTTTATCATCTCTCACCCACTTTGCAAAAGATTATTAAGCTGTAAGACCTTGAATCTCTTGGCCTCCACTATTTTTATGCTTATTTCTGAGATTTGAACTAGTGAAGAAGTATCACAAATCTATGTTTGGTTTCTTTGGATTAACGAACCAACCTGTTTCTTATGTACATATGTATCCATAGATCATAAGTGTTGTCTCCAGTTTCCCATAAATCATTTGAGACACACCATTTTATATGTTCCCAGGCACTTGTCTTAAAGCAATCCAAGGCTATCTCTGGGAGATACAATAGGGAGAAAGGCATGTTTATAGCTGGTGAGCAACTGTCCTGGAAGGGGCAGAAGTATATTGAATGTTTCGTAGAATAGGAGAAGATGTGGATGCATAGGGGAGCTCCTTAGAGTGCATGAGGGTTGGCCAAAGGCGCTGAACATCATTGAAAGTGTATGTTTTTAAAGCCAGTGTGAAGAGGAATTGTGGATCTTTCACCTTGTTGGATATTTCCCTGACATTTTCTAGCTCACTTGAGTGGAGGCTAAGTTCCTTTGTGGACACGCCCAAAAGTTATGTTGCGAAATCATCGAAAGAAACAACATTATAGAGGTCGCCAGTGTGATCATGCAATTCAAGGCAGAGCAGATAGAGGTAGTCACATTCTAGGAAGGAGCCCCACATTTTGTGTAATTCCATGTGTTGCCGTTTTGGTGGGAAGCTTTTTTCATGCATTGCACCCTGTCAACGTTAAGGGGGCATGCAAGAAATTAGAAATCTTCCATGTTGATAGATGTAGCTGTAGCACGAAGGGAAACCCACAGATTTTTTTCAGTGCAAGCCATTGCAGTTGGTTCAGCTATTTTTTTTTCTTTGATAGGCCTGGTGGGTGTGGCTGTATACTTCTGACTAATTGAGGGCGAGGATGAGTTGACACCTATTTATTGGAACCGTTACACAAACTAACATGTTTTAGCAATATATGGATTGATAGTAAGGTAGGTGGTGGGGATAGTCCCAGCAGTCCGACCATTGAACTCGATAACACGACCCCCTTTAATTTCAAGGACTACAATGGTTCATGCCATATGGAGGTTCGATAGTTTGCGGCCCTCGGCATTGTAGTGTGCACCCTAGAGGGTCACATCGATGCTGCAATCATATGTGTCACAAAGTGATATAGTGTTTTTTGGAGTCTCGGATTCATTGCATCTACGTATGATGGAGGTAGGAGAAATTGAGCTGACAAAACCAATAAAATCAACAATTGAGTTGAGTGATGAAAGTTTGAGTGTACTAATTGGCACAAAATGTAAGTTATGGGAAGGGATTTACGTATCGTCATGTATGGAGGGAGACACGTTCGATGTGGAGAAGACAAGGATTTCAAAAGGTTGGTTAAGATGATTGTAGGTAGGGTTCAAAACCTTTATGGTGCCATTTGAAACAATGTATATCTAGCCGATTTGAATGAGAAAATGGAGGGAGGTTTCCAAATCATTGAAGGAAGACACCTAGATCGCATCGTCATTGGGGTCAACAAGGTCATGCCAAGTGATTTCCCAGAGCTGCGTGAGGTGGTGTACTTGTGGAGGGGTGTTTTTGCGAGCACTCGGCCTTGGATGGACCAAAATTTGCATGATGGACTGAGCACCTTGAAAGGGAGCAGGTTTGTAGTATTCGCTGTATTATCTGGTGAGTTTGGAGTTTGGGTGCCTACAAGGGGGTTCGAAGGTAAGGTGGATGTAGTAGATGAGGATGAGCTGGCATGGAGTGTTTATTCAGTGGAGAGAATGAGAGGGATTGGCTCGCTGACTAGAATTGATGTAGGTTGGAGGATTTCAAGTTCGAGGACATGTAGCAACCTGAAAATATGAAGAAATAAAAATGTGAGTTAAGAGGGGAAAAGAAACGTCAATATATCAATTTCAAGTGAAAACGACATAAAAGGAGAGGGAAGCGATGGAGCTAGGGGGGTGAAGTTTCAAATGCATGAAGATCGATGAACAGATGTGCATGGGTTTTTTCTGAGGATCACAATGGAGCCGATCTACATGGTTCCACCTACCGTAGGCGCATTATGGAAGGAAGGCAACAAGACATCATGGCTTTGAGTCCCGTTTGAAAGAGAGAGGGGGAAATGGGGATTTGCAGACCTGGCAGGGCATATGTGTTCGATGTCAACAACCTGAAGGATTGGTTGCAGTTCAATGCAACCAACCAACAACAATGAAAGTGCAATGCTAGTCAAGGTTGTCTCCATTATGAAGTGACTTTGGTGTTCAAAGAGAGGAGCTACAGGTAAAATTCACTTGGAAGTGTATAAGAACAAAGTTAGTATGCATAGTAAAATGATGGAGAAGGCCACAACATTTACTTTGTAAGGCATGAAGGGAGGGAAAAAAATGAAGTGAAAACTGTGGAAGATCTAAAAACACCAGGGGGGGCCGTGTGAAAGCAAAGGGGATACTAGTAATGAAGAGATTGGTAGTTTTCTTTTTTTTTGGGCAATGTAGATATGACTAAGAAAGAAAGAGAAGGGAAAAACAATGCCTATCATGGAATCAATTTCTTTGAAAAAATGGATTAAAATTTTATATGATGACGTTACAGGTCCTGTGTTTAGGAAGACATGAAAATATTTTCAAACATTTAATTTAGGTATGAAAATGTCTCAAAAACCATTTTGAATGCGATCCAACCATAAAGTTGAAGCATTACAAAGATTATTGTTGGATAAAACAATCATTGCACAAAAGAAATTTTGATTGTTGTAAATATAATAGAAGATAGATATCACAGTTGGGTAGAGTTTAAGTCAGGGAAAATTTTAGGGGCTAATATTCATAGGTGGGTTAATTTTCTATACCTTTTCCAAAAAAGAGATTCGTTAATTTCCATTTTTTTCTAAAAATGATTCATCCAAATTTTATAGTATGAAATTATCTAATCCTAAAAATTATATAGAGACTATATAAAATTATTAGAAATTTGAATATTTCTACAAAATTATCTCTGAACATTTTATAGATTACATATTATGGACTAGTGGGATTCACCACGGTTTCTAAATTGTAAGATAAATTTCCATCCTTAAAATTTTCCCTAGTTTAAGTATAGAATATGATAACCTCCTTATGTAAAAACAAGAAGTTTTGATGGAGAAATCCAAAATAAGGAATTGGATTAGCTAACATTATGATTAAGTAATGAATATCAACCCTAAAACCAATGTAAGAAAGGGAAAGAGATAAAGTTTTCTATTTGAAACCAACTAAGTGTTTAATAGGTGTTGGGTGATTTAATTGTGAGTTAAATCCCTATCATTAATTATCAACCCGGGGTTCATAGACAAATGAGATATACCTATACTATATGTACTAGGTGGTTATGTACTAGAATAGATTAATCTAATGTAATTAAAACTAATTTAAAAAATAAATTAAATCAAGCTAATCCAAATTAAACCAAACCCAACATAAAGAAATTGAAATAACACTTGCATAATTGAAATCACACCACACTTGCATAAATGAAAATCACACCACACTTGCATAATTGAAATCACACCACACTTGCATAAATGAAAATCACACCACACTTGCATAATTGAAATCACACCATACTTGTATAAATGAAATCACACTTGCTGAAAGGAAAAAGCACACTTGCATAAAATGAAAACACACTTGCTGAAAATAAATGAAATAATATAACTATACTACGTTACCAATATGTACGAAGGTGTGCAAATTATGGTTGATGGGGGGCCTCCATTCCTCAACAAGCACACCAAATAACTATCACATCTTGGAGATCAAAGTAGCAGTATGTATTTCATAGAATGAAGTTACAATATATTACAAGAATTCTCTATCCTCACTTTACAAATCACATCTTGGATGGAACTTGGTACCTCCAACTAAAAACTAACAACTAGCTACTAAATTGGCAACCAACACTAACACCTAAGTAACAAACCTTGTATGAAGGGTGCACTCCTATTTATAGAAAATTTGAGGATAACTATTCAATAAATATAGATCCTTAGATCTCTCCTAAATCCACATTTATCTCTTGTGGTTACAACCAATCTCCTAAAAATATGAGATACAAATCCTCTCAAAATTATCTCATCCATGATTCTTCTGCTTTGAATGTGCATAGTTAATGATCCACGTCTTGTACAATTATTCCACAAATATTCATGAGTTGGAATTTGAAATTCTAATTTGTGGTTGGGTGGCCAAATAGGACCCTTATAGAATCTCCAAGTAAGCCTACAATATCACAAAACTCAAAACACTTTTAGATATATACGAAAACGTGTTAATTTCCTAATATTTAATCACAAATTATCTTAAAATACTTAAAATCAATGACTTGGAAAATAATAATGATAAACCCATATAGTCATGAAAATGGTTACTTAATGTAGGTTTATAGGGCTATAGAGTTACGGAATGAGGGTAAAATGATGGAAATGTGGGTAAAAGTGGATGACATTTTGGAAACCCAATATACCCCCAAATTGAAGATAATGTACGTCCTCATGCAACTATTGCATTGATTCCCTTAACTATAAGTTGATCATCTTGAATTTTGTTGCTTCTATATGAGCTTTGGTTTTGTATTGATTCTTATTTAACTTTACATAATCATATCATTTGACAATTTCATTCTTTTTGCAAAGCATTTTTTGAAATACATTTGCTTGCAACATATATTTTTTATGGTCGGTTCTTGTGTGACAACTAAAATTTTATGAGTATTGGTTCTTGTGTAACAATACTTTTGTTATTTTTGTTGCATAAAAATACTTCAAAACATTGAGAATTCCTTTTTAAGTCCCATAGTGATTGTCAACCATTTAATGTGATCATTAATTGATCATTGCAAAACATATAAACTTTTGGAATCAAAATGAAATAATATTTGATTTGGGAAAAATATGTTGGTTAGGATGAAATGAAATGTGACATGTGACATGAAATGTGAATATCCCTTCCCCCAAACTAAAGGTGTTTTTAGTTTTTGGCAAATGAGAAAGGGAATATAAATGAGATGAGGGATTTTCCAAAATCACAATTTTAGCATTTAAGGAATTACATGATTAAAGATTAGAAAATAACATACCTTCACTTACCTGAAAAGTGGACAAGCTATGTATATAGAAGAGTGTGGTTGGTGCTACTGGATCATGGAATATGAAGTAAAAGAATCTGATATGATTTTATTTCTCTTGGTTGTATTAATAGAGGATGAGATTCGAACCTATATTGTTATGGTTTCTGAATTCAAAATTAAGTCTTGCTGCAAACTGTTGAAATCATGTAGTCTTCATTCATTCCCACTCAGTGGCATAATTCTTATCTTATGTGAATATATGTGTTGATGTCAAACATAGAAAAGAAATTGTTGGATTACTAGTCATTAATGAATGCCATTAACCAGCACGAGACTACTCACCATTGATGCCAATGATAGTCAAGATGCCTAGGTACATATTACTAGGTACGAATAGATGTGTCGTAGTCGAGTCACCTAGAAGATCTGACAAACAAGGAACATTGATGTATTCCCATTGTTTATTAGCGATATAGCTTGCCATTAAGGCATGCAAGTCTCAAGGTACTGGAAAGATCTCTAGTATTGATCCTAGATGATGTGGCAGAGTCGATGGCTCAAAACTTGTTAGAAGGGAGACCTTAATGAATCCTCTATCATCTAACACGAGTATGAAATAATAATTTGAAGGACTAGAGATGGAAAATTTGCATTGAAGCAAGGTTTATTCGACAGAAAGGAAAAGGAAAGGGTAACTCAGCTTTGTAAGGGAGATAAATGACTTTATTTTTTGGGTTAATGGTGAATGAAAATGAGGAAGGAAAATATGAAGATTGCAAAGGGAAATGAGTTTTTGGTAGTAGGGAGATGGACAGTTATGGATCAACTACAGGATTAGAATGAGCAATAATGGTAAAATTGGTATCTGTTTAGTAGAAATGGTGTAATGGATCCGATTTGACATTAAATGATCATGCTCTTTTGAAAGAAACTTGGTCTTTAAAAGATACTCATGCATATAATGATATTCTTTCATCAACCTGGAATCTACAAAAACTTAGCAATTTCTGCAATAAAATGTAAGACTACCAGAGAGAGATGATCAATATCTCTTCATTTGATATATACACAAACAAAAAACTCAGAAATAGTACTAATAAAACAAATTAAAGGGCGAAAAATTAAATGCACTTTTACCTAATTGGAAAGCAGTATCATGGATCACCTATTATTGTTTTGTTGGCGACTTCTTCATTATGTTTTTAACCAAATTTGAGATTGAGACCTCTGCTCCATACACTTAATGCTTATCAATAGGCCATAAACCAAATTTGCATAAGATACTGAATTGTGTCGATTCTGCAACTACCAAAAATCTGGATCGTTGCACTACCTTGTCACTTTTACAACTTGCAATTAGACTCAGATGGTGGTTTTCAATTATCTCAGTTGGGTTTTTAATATTGTAGGTTTTTATGAAGGTCTAAGTTTGTAACTGTTTTTTTCTTTTTCTCTAGCACTCCACCCTTGTCCATGATCCAGTGGATCAAGAAAATGCTCAAAATTCAAAATTCTTGGATCAAGTTGAAACCAATGCTAAATTGTAGATCACATCGCTCTAAATCCAACACAACTCATTCCATTGAAATCTGACTTCAAATTCTCTCGAAATCGTGTTCTGTTTGTTTTGGGAAACAACTAAAAACAAAGAATTTTGAGTTGCATGAATGCTCAGTCAGTAGTTCATAGGTTGATTGGGTCATGACTTGGAAGGTTGACTGGACCTTCATTGGCCAATGAGTGATTGACAATTGTCATGAGTTGATTGGTTGACATGTGGTTGTTTTTCATTGGTTACAATTTTTTTTGGTGTGCCAACGAGGGATTGCCACGTGGGCCAACCATTGGTTTCCATGTGGCCTCCTCGTGGTGAACAAAAAATTATTTAGGGTCGAACTGCCCTCCATGGGATTGAAACCACGACCTCCCACCAAAGTGCCTTTACCAATCCAGCTACACATGTTTCTTGTTTAATATTGTCCCCAAACATATATTTAAGGTTTATTGGGCATGCAATTGGGAAACGGGGTCAGGGCTAATCCCTAGTGCTTTTCTACTCCAACGTCATGGAATCATAGGCGGGGGCCAAGGGCTAGGCCTTAGCCCGGCCCACGGTCCCATGAAACTGCAATATGACCAACAAAAAAATGAAAGGGGTTCAATGGAGAATGGGGCTATCCCAAGGTCGTATGGCCCTCCATATGACCACACCGGTAGAAAAAATGGGGCTTAATGGATGTTTTAACTGTCCTACAAATTTGACTGCTGATCGGGAAGGTAGGCTAGGTTTATGTGCAGTTTCTGCATTCAGGGCACACAAGCTAGGTTTGGGTCGAATTGTAGTATTATTAATAGCAGAATTGGGAAACAACTTGAAACAATGATATTTTACTCAATTTTAGGCCAAATTAGGTGCAAAAAGAGTCAAAATAGGAGATTTCGACAATGTTGGATCCATTGGAGACATTAGTTTTTCTGTTT
>APFE030805318.1:8671-21077 GCA_000404065.3 Pinus taeda
TACACATCCGGAACAAACACCATCTCTGCAAGATACCATAGGAAGACCTGTCACCATATTTTTTTTACATAGATGCTGAAGGGAGCGATAGTTTAAGTGACCAAATCGCTCATGCCAAAGTTTGCTCACTTCATCATTATGAGCAACAAATACTGAGGGAAGATTTGATGACTCAAATTTGTGAAACTTATACAACCTTGTGAATCATCAGCAATACCAGTAGCTAGAATCTGTTTAGGATCTCTTAGATCCTTGATTACAACATCATGAGGTGAAAATTCAACAATTTTACCTTCACCTGAATGAGTTATCTGATATACAGATAGAAGGTTGCTGGATAAGGTTGGAACACATAATACATCATTAAACTGACCATTGTCTAGATGAACAGTTCCAGTCCCTACAACATTAAGAGATCTATCATCACCAACATATATTTTTTGGTGTTACAATCATGTAAAGAAGAAAACATGGCTTTGTTTTTGGCCATGTGATAAGAGGCTGCAGAATCAATGAGCCACTCATGAGAATGAGAAGAAGAAGATACATTTAATGCATAACCAGACTGAGATGATTGACAACGACATGCAGAAAGTGCCATTCCTGAAGATGAAGTTGAAGTTGAAGTAGAAGAATGCTCCACATGGATGTTATGTTTCTTCATTGCGGCTTCCAAGGCTTCCATCTTCTTAAAGCATTTAGATTCTAAGTGGCCATCTCGATTACAAAAGTTACAATGTCTATCAGTCTTCTTCCATTTGTTTTTATTGGTCTTATCATTTTGCTGAAATGATCTTTCATTTTGAGACTGAGTTTGCTTAGGACCCTTGTTTGGTTTAGGACCATTCTTTTTGGGATATGACTTCTTAGGATTCTTTAAATTTGGTTGCTGCTGGGCGGCTAACGCTTTCTTGGAAGAGTTTCCAAGATTAAGAAGACCAAGGTGTAAGAGTTTTTCTTGTTCTCTTATTAAAGAATCACAAAAAAAGTCAAAGGAAGGGGCCTTGTAGTCTTTTCCTTGACAAATGAAAGCTTCCCTTGTGAATGGAAGGTGGAAACAAATACAGAGTAGGCTGGTCCCAACTTAGTAAGGATGGAATAAATAAGGTTACTATCTTCTTTCTTAACCTTAACACCTTCCAAGAGATATCTAAGGGTCTTGAATTTGGACAAGAAATCTTCAATGCAAGAAAATTTATTAGGATCCAATGTAAGCAACTCATTTTCAAGTTGATGGGCTCTAATTTCATTTTTAATCCCAAAAACTTTAGTGATTTGTTCCAATGCTTCATGAGGAGTATCAAGTTCTGCAATATGGAATCTAAGATCAGGAGAAATAGACATCCCTATCAAACCATGTGCTTGATCTTGTCTATTTTCCCATTTTGCAACCTTGGCTTCATCTTTTGGTTTCTTCTCTTGGCCCGTGGCTATTCTGTAGAGACCTTTACTTCTAAGTAAATCTTCCATGTAGGATACCCATTGGAAGTAGTTAGTGCTGTCAAGAATGACTTGGCATGGACTTTCCATTTTTTTAAAAACTGAAGCTGAAGATGCTGAAAGTAAGTGTTCCAATGGATAGATCTCAAAAAATTAGGCTGTTTTAAAAAAAAACGGCTCTGAAAAAGGCTTCCGGATGAAGAAGTTATGGATTTTTGAGAAAAAATTGTTGAAGTCGCCGGCAAAGTGCGCGAATGTGCGGGAATGAAAAAAAACGCCCCCACAAAATGGAGATTTGAACCCAAGACCTCTACTCTCTTAAAAGAACTTTGAGCCAATTGATCTATACAAAAATTTGAGAGAGAGAGAGAGAGAGGGGGGGCCTTGGTTTGCGTGCTTGCCTTGAGAAAGCTCTTTTTCCCTACAAAACACAAAACACAAAACCCAACACGAATATGCAAAGAAAAACGAACCTTACGGCTCGAAGTTTAGCTTTACCCAAAAAACTAAATATTTTTAAAAAAATTAGCTTTCGCCGAAAAAACTAAATATTTTTCTCAATGTTTTTGATTTTCCGAGATCACACTAAGGTGCAGGGAAAAGAGCATATGCATGAGAAAAAAATCCTTCCTTTCTGTTTCTGATTTGCCCAGATCGCACAGAGTCGCACGGCAAAGAGCATACGCAGAAATGAAGGGTATAGATCTGGTTAAAAAAAAGCTAAATAAACAGAAACCGAAATAACCAGAGAGAAAATAACAGTAAACTGCAGATAAACAATGTATACCTCCAGATCTTAAAAATGACGCAGATAGGGCTACCGGAAACCTTTTCGCATGAAACGAAAGGGGTTCCTCACTGGAATAGATGCCCCAAACACAACAGAGCAATCCTCTCGGACCGAAAGCAGTCAGAAACAGTAGATCTAGGAAACGACAGCAGCATGCAGTTCTATAGGCTTCAGATTTGGATCACCAACGGACGCGGCCCTCAAATAGCTCTCATGCCATGTAGGAATTTACAGGGTAAGTTCCTCAGACAGAACACCAAAAGGACACCGCTCACAAACAAATCACAGATCAATACACCAGTATTTTGACGTGGACTGTTTCCCTCTCTGAGGGTTTTAACCACGTCAAAATACTGGTGTATTGATCTGTGATCTATTTGTGAGCGGTGTCCTTCTGGTGTTCTGTCTGAGGAACTTACCCTGTAAATTCCTACAGATCGAAGGTCAATGATGCAACCTGTCATCAAAGGCGAGAAACCTACCATTGAGGCATGCAAATTCCAAGGTACTAACCGTTTCTAGACAATCTTTCTAGATAATGAGTTGGAGTCCATAGAAAGCGATCCGTTGTAGGCAAGCCCACAACACGAAATCATAGATCAAGTTTTGAAGAAAAATATTTGGCAAGGACTAACTTCAGGGATGGTCAAGATGGATGACAGATATTTTACAAATGAATGGTTTATTTGAACTGACCTCTTGAACACATAACGACACTGCAGATGGTTTGGTGACAATTGACCCAAAGTTAATACCCAGAAACCGGCTGAAGACTTTCAATATAATTTGATTAACTGTTAGGCAAAGGATTTCCCAACCCAGGTGAACAAAAAGTGTCGTGTTCAAGAGTAGTTAACTGCTTTTCTAAAGGCAAAGTATAACAAACAGGTTCATTTTTCTCTCTTTTCCCCCACCATTTCTGGTAAGTACCTCTTTATTTTTGACAAGCTTGAGGAGAATAACATTTGCTCAATTATAAGCTCATCCTTCGGATGAGTCCAACTTAGTTTAAGATTCGAACCCTAAGAAGGAGTGGTTCGTTCCTATTTGAAATTAAACAGGTCCTTTATTGTTAAATTTTAACAAGTCCAGTATAGAAGAAACTCGTTTTTTTTCAATTTTAGGGAGTCAGAAGAAAAACTTAAGAAAACTCCATGGTTGTCCTTTTTCGTAAATTTGTGTCTCCCAAGCCCGAAAAAGTATAAAATCATACTTGAGAGAACCGCTTGACCATTACGATCAAGGAGTACTTTTCATAATTAGTGCCTTCAATCTGAAAAAGTAAAAAAGCGATCGAAAACACGTCGTTTTATTACCAATATCGAACTTGAAACAACAAAAGTCCGGCGATCTTTTCATGTTTATACGGTCAAAAAAGAGTTGTAAGTGGACCGTCCTCTTAATTCCATTTTAACGAGTTTAAAAAGAAAAACTCAGCAATCTTTTCATATTGTACGAATCATAAAAGAGCTTAAAGATGACTCCTATGTTTTTGTTTTTTTTTTGAAAATGATCAATTGTCCCTGAAAATCCAATATTCTGCACAAAAACTTAAAACATTTCGTAGTACACGTAGTATACCTGTTTAAAATTAATAGAAATGCATCAAAAGTGACCTTTTTAAAGTGAAAAATAAACAAATTAAAATTCATTTATTCAAAAAGCTTATAAAAAGGGATTTTGTAAATTCATTTTTACCATTTGACTTTGGAGTGAAAAGTAAGAGCTTTTGGTAAGAAAACTTCCTGTGAAGATTGCGGAAAATCTGACTGCTGGAATCGAGAACCGTCCTCTTCAGGTAATCCACATCATCCCTGACTTGCATTTCATTCGCTTGATTTTGATTTTTAGGAATTTAAAATTCATTTTTTAGGAAAATTTTGGTTAAAAAATCGCTCGCGGTGGTTGCGCAGGTGTACCATGTGGACCCTACGAACCCCGACTTTTTCATACACAAGAAAAATTCAGGGTCCCGCACCTGCTCTTAAGGAAAAGTGCGAACCTACGCATTGTTCCTAACTAGCGGGTGCTGACCCCGCGAAATGCGTTTTGAAACCCTATCTATTTTTATTTCTGCCCAAATGTTTTGAAATTAAAATATTCTAATCCGCCTATTTTGCAATGCAGATACACAAAATGCTTGTTTGGCAAGAACGGGAACACGAAGATGTGGATCAAGCCGCATTACTCCATCCACCTTCAATACAAGCATTAACAGCATGCGGGCTATTGAAATTATGGGCCATACCTAGCATGAGGGCTCAGGTAGACTTTCTACAATGGCTGGTAGACAAATGGAGCACACAGGACCAGTGTTTCATAATTGGTGGCCACCGACTCGAAATCGAGTCGGAGGACATTTATTTCCTTACTGGCTTGCCCAAGAGAGGCAAAAGATTATCTCTATTCGGGACTAGGCCAGGTGGCCAGTATGTCGCTAGTCTCCGACTAGAGTTTTGTAATGTCCAAACTGCAGACAAACGGATAGATGTTAAGACCATCTCCCATCCTGAACTTAAGGTGATCGCTTTTATTGTCACCAGACTATGCGGGAGCGCAGCATTGCATCTAGCTACCGGTTCCCAAATGCACATGGTGGTAGACTGCTTCCGAGGCACCATCTTCAACTGGTGCGATGCTGTGTTGGCCAATGTGAAAGGCCAACTGACTAGGGCCAAGAACAGACAACTAAAGAACTTTGGTGAGTTTTGGCCTAGAGAGGGTACCAATGTTGGTTCCACAGCAACTTACCGTTGAGGCTGGACTTCCCCGAGATCCTAGGATTATGCGTTGGGTTGCAATCATGGCCCGTCATCCTGAGGAGGGTACAGAGGTTGTTCGATTTCCACCAGAGTATTTTCGTTGGTTGGGAAACCAAATTTTCACGATTCAGGACTTTCCATATGCTGCGATGGATTATCATGGTGATCCAGACATGGCTTTTCCACCAAGAGAGCAATGGGATGATACAGGGAAAATTGTTTTCAACATTTCCTAAATTTTTAAACTATTTTTTTTTTGTTTTTAAATCGTCCAAAACTGATAGTAAAAAGTTTTAAATGCAGATGTGGGTCCATGGTGACCAGCCGCTCTCCAGCCTTATGAGCGAAGACACTCTGCTGTCGTTACACCAGCCCCACAGGACCAATCAGCAGAGACCTTGACCGAATTGGAGCATCATCTAGAGCATTTGACAGGATACATCCCAGAGACTAGTATAGATGATATTCCTCTTAGGCTACAGCGCTATGTGATTGGGGTCCCAGGACCTTTTAGGAGGTTCCTTTGTAGGGTGGCCCAAGCAGTGGTTTCTTATCGTGATCATCATCAGGGATAGGATGATCGCTTTTGTAGACTTCATATGACATTTATATCTTTTTGTGCTATCATTTTTGCCGATCATAAGGTGTTTTTCAACCTATGATCGAAGACGATGTATATTTGACACACTTCTATGCTATGATATATCACTATTACTGGTTATCTTGTATAACATGTTTATGGAAAGTTTTTAAATTTATTGTCTTGATTAGTGCAAATGTCTATTTAACAGTTGAGAAGAAATTGCATCTGCTAATGTGTCTAAATATCTTGGAATATGTTGATATTCAATGTAATCAAATTCGCGTTCCAAGAGACGAACTCTCAAGAATAATCTTAATAATACTAGATTTCTAATGGCATAAACCTTGTTAAGCTATAATACAATGAGTTCAGAATCTAACCTTACAATCAAACTCTAAATCCCAAATGAAATGGGTTCAGATAATAACTCAATCACTGCACTATACTCTGCAATGTTATTTGTTGTTTGACCAAGGCTTACCCCGTGCATAGATACTAACTCGTTAGAGGGTGAATGGATAACCCAAGCTGCGGAAGAAATATTCTGTGTACTATGACAAGCACCATCAGCAAAACCAATGTATGTTTGAGAAGATGCCGACATCTGCAATATCAAGAGTAAAACCAAGATAAGCAGGAATAATGATAAAACACTCTCTAAACTAGGCACACTTTCTAATCTAAAACAGACCAACTAGAAAGAAACTATTCTAACAAGGATCCCCACACCAAACTCTAAGCATAATATCTTTTCAGATAAAGCCCATTTCTGGGTCTACCTAAAGAGACACCGTCAAAATCTACTAATTCATAGGCCCCTTTGGCCACTTACGCTTAACAACAAAAGGACCATGCCACATGGGTATGAATTTTCTAGCCCCTAACTTATCGTTAGCTTGATCGTATAATAAAACTAGGTCTCCTTCCAAAAAATTACGAGGTGTAACATTTCGATCATACTGAGCTTTTATCTATTTTGCGTGAGTCTCGATTGCTAATGTAGCATCACGTCGATTCTAATCTAATTGAGCTAAGTATAACAAATGTTTTTCCTCTTCGGAAGTGGCTAGGAGTAATTCTATGGCTATTTGCAAGAACGGAATTTCGCATTCAACGGGTAACACTACTTCCAACCCATAAACAAGCTGAAAAGTAGTGAAACTTGTTGATGTTTTCACTGAGGTTCGATACGCCCAAAGCGCTGAAAATAACATGTTATGCCAATTTGACCGATGAATACCAATGATTTGTCGGATCATGGTAACTAGAACTTTGTTGATTGCTTCAACCAGACCATTAGCCTGTGGGTAATATGGAGTAGAGCTATCGTAACGCAAGCCAAGTTGATCTATTAGTTCAGTCATCATGATGTTCTGAAAATGACTTCCATGATCAGTGATAATCGCTTGAGGAACACCGAACCTAGCAATTATATGATTGAAAATGAAAATTGCAGCAGTTTTGCTGTCTGTCGAAAATGTAGGCATCGCCTCGGCCCACTTGGTAAAATAATCTACCGCAAGGATGATATACACATGCCCCCCGGCCGAGTGAGGGTTACATGTAATAAAATCGATACCCCACTTTGCAAAATGGAATTATAGGGTGGAGAGGAGCAGGTGGAGCACGCATCTTTCGATCAAAAATTTGGCAGTTATGGCATTTCTAGACTACATTGATACAATCTTTAAATAAGGATGGCCAGAAATAGTCGGCGCGCAATATCTTTTGGGTTGTGGCATACCCAGACATATGACCGCCACACGCTCCAGAGTGACAGTCATTCAGAACCTTTTCGGCTTCTTCATGAGTTAGACAACGATGGAAAATAGAATCCACTCCACAACGATAGAGTGTATCTCCAATAATATTGTATGGTTGGGATTGAAAATGTATTTTCCTTCGCTGAGATCGTGAAATTTCAGGCCGAAAATATTCGGTTTGGAGATAGACAATTATATCTCCATACCATGGATCAAAAGTACTAATAAGAAACAAAGATTCATCCGCAAGGGATTCTTCTGCCACAGTTTCGGTATCAGTATGTGGAAGTCACACATTAGTTCCGCGAAAACCAAAGACTTCTTTGACTTGGATTTTTCAAATTCCAGGTCAAATTCCTGTAGGATAACTATCCATTTGGAATACTTGCCCCCTAGCAATTTTTTGGTCAAAATATACGTCATAGGGTTACAGTCAGAAATTACTGTGGTTTTGCGTAGTAAAATGTAGTGACGAAATCGTTGGGCAGCTTGAACAGCTGCCAGGGCCAATTTCTCCACATGCGAATATTTAAGCTCAGTTGGATTCAGGGTTCGACTAAGATAGTAAATCACATGTTCAGCGTTGAATTCATCTTCCTGAACTAAAACCATCCCAATGGTGGAATGAGAAGCAGCGAGGTACAAAACGTAGTCCTAGTTGTAGTTGGGAGGATGCAATAACGGTGCATGGGTCAACGCGTGTTTAACTGCATCAAAATATTTCTGAGCTATCTCATCCCAAAAGAATGGAGTATTTTGTTTCAACAACCTGGTAAAACCTTTCATTATCTCGGCGTAGTTAGGAATGAATCGACATAAAAAGTTTGTTTTCCCTTGCAAACTTTGGAGTTAGCGAAGAGTCGAAGGCGGAGGTAATTTGAAAATGGCTTCAACCTTCGAGTGATCAACATGAATGTCAGCTTTTGAGACAACAAATCCCAGTAAGCAACCCGTTTCTATATAGAAAACACATTTGTGTAGATTCAGCCTAATTCGATAATGCCTACATCTCATAAAGATGGCTCGTAAATGAGTGAGATGATCGGCTCTACGTAATGAATGAGCAGGTAAATCATCGAGGTAAGGCTGCACAATGTGCTTGATGTCATGAAATGCGTAAGACATAGCCCATTGAAAAGTTGCTCCGACATTCTTCAACCCAAAAGGTAATTTGCAATAAGCAAAGGTCCCCCATGGACAAATGAAAGTCGTTTTAGGTTGATCACCAGGGAGTATGTTAATTTGATTATAACTGGAAAACCCATCCATAAAGGAAAATATTTCACTACCGGCACAATCATCAATAATTTGATCGATATTGGGAGTTGGGTAATTGACTTTCAGACAAGCTCGATTAATATCCCTATAATCAATACATATTCTTATCGTTCCTTGCTTTTTGTTAACAGGAACAATATTCAATACCCAATCTGTTAAAGGAATTGGATATATGAAACCTGCTCGAAGTAATTTCTCAACTTCAGCTTTAATAGCAGCAACTTTTCTTGGATGTATCTGACGCAAACGTTGCTGGACGGGTTTAGCATCTGGGTAAGTTTTAATTTCATGGACAGCAATTAATGGATCAATTCCTGGAATTTCTTCATATGACCATGCAAACACGTCGCAGAATTCTTGAAATAGGGCTTTATAAGTTTAGATTTCCTCGTCCGTATAGGAAGAACCTCTATGAATGTTTTCAACAATTCCGGGTTTTACTGAAATGTCAATAGGAATCGTTCGAGAAATATTTCCCAAATTTAACTCAGAATCAGGATGTTGCAATGGATTCCGTGGTTCCTTAACATAATAAATGGTAAAAATAGATGAAAAATCATTTTCAAAATGATCAAGCTCAAGTAAAAACGAAGATTGATGATGAAGATCTTCCCTTGGTAAATCATCAACAGACAAAAGTTCACGAATCTGCTCATCAGTGTGAACAAGTTTAGAAAAATTTGTTGAATATGAGGTTGAGATTGAAAGTGACTCCCCATGGACCACATTCATTGGATCAATTTCAGTTGAACTAAGGTCGGAAAACGACTGTACCACCTGATATGCAACTTCAAAGGGACTCGAGGGCATGGCATCACCAAATGAGTTCACCTCGGAATCGGAAGGTACGATCCAAGGATCATCAAAAGCAATAGTGTTCGATGAAATCATATGAATGGTTGCAAAAGAAGGTGATACGTTAGGAGGAGGAAATGAAAAAGTTCCTAGTAAACCAGAATCTTTAATCAATCCCACTCCAACATCCTTATAAGGGATCTAGCAGTTTTCCCGACATGTTGAATACTCTCAGAAGAGGCTGGGTCGGATGAAAAATAATTTAACTAGTCTATTGTAACGATATTTCCATTATGAGGGAATTTAATAAGCTGAAAGACCGATGAAACAACAGCAGTCATAGCGTAAGACCAACTGCGACCCAAAACAAGGTTGTAATCTAGAGGGGCATCAACCACCTCCACATCTAGATTAACAGTTTTTCCTTCTACCCCTATAGGTAAATCCTCCAAAATGCCAAAAGGATGAAATCCTCGGCCATCAAAAGCCTTTAAAATCATCGGGGATTGATTAAGCGTAGGAGAACCAAGCGATCTCCAACACTGAATCGGCATAATACATGTAGAAGCTCCCTAATCAATCACAGTCTGAAAGCAAGGTCTGTTTTTTACTAACACTAGGATCTGGAAAGCCATTTGATGAGGTAAGCGAGGTGTATTGTTTTCTAAATCGAAGATTATAAGGTTGGAATCCTAAATATCAATAGCTCTTATAGTAGATAAAAGCAATTTATGTTGTGTTGGACATGATTGTAGCACCTCCAAAGCCAACATTGTTGAAGGGGATATAGCTAAATCTTCAACAATTTTATAGTTCTAAGTAGCTCTCGCATGTGGATTGAATGCTGACTTCCAAAATATACCTTTAGCAGGCGGTTTGATTACTAAGTCTGGATTAGGTTTCTCGATCTGTAGCGGATCGGAACCAGAAGGAGTTGAATTTGATGGGTTTGAACTAGAAGATTCTGGTTCCTTACCACCAACAGGATTCTTACTTCCATAATCTTACGATCGCGTCACAATCCTGACATAGGACATCATCATAATTGGTTCTTCTAAGGCATTAGAGGAAGAACCTATCATCTTACTATCTTGACTAGGAAAAGGATCCTTCAAGACAGCAGGCATTTGAGAACCTTTGACGATTTTTGAAACCTCAGTTCGATGTGGACAATCTCTTGTAAAGTGCTCCTCATCACAAATGAGACAAGGATAGCAAGGTTTACGTTTCTCATCGGTAGATTTAGTTTTTCCTGGTTTCTCTTTTGCATTTTTTTTATTTTTCTTCTTCCCTTTCTTTTTACTGCCGGATTTTGATTTGGCCATAGAAGATTCTACGACATGAATATCGGCAGGAACTTCAGCAGAAGCTTCTCCTGTCAGGGAATCTAGTAAAGTTATAATAGGAGAAGAATTCTTTGCAGATTTCTTCTTACTCTTGGTATTCACTGAACCAATCATACCATCAGCGGCATGAGACCCTGAAGGAGTTGTAGTTATTTGATTTTGTTTGGGAAGATTAGGGATTTTTTCGTGTAAAGTGCCCAACTGCATATAAACGAGGTCAAGGTGTTAGGCCTGAGAAATTACTTGCTCCTCAGTAACTGCTCATGCCTTAACTACATCCTCAGTGATTTTAGGTAATAATGATTTAACAAACCATTTTGCCAAAATTTGATCCGGGATAAAAACTTTCACTAAACGTCGTCGACGTCGCCATTCATGAATATGATCAGAAATATATGTAGACGTTGACTATTTTAATGAAGTTAATAATTCTATGCCATTGTCATATCGAACAGGAAACTGAAAATGAGTTAAGAATGAAGTAGCTAACTGACTAAAATTATAAAAAGAGCTTTGTGGCAACTCAATGTACCACTTAGCCGCGAGACCAATTAGAGTGCGTTGAAAAAGCCGTACGCAAATTGAATCATCTATAATGGAATTTGATGCACACCAAAGGTGATAAGTCATCACATGATTCGACGGATCCTCTCCTGGTTTACCCTCAAACTTTAGGATATCACTAGGCAACTTATTAGGCATTGGCGGCCAATACAGAAGATAATAAATTGGATCGTTCGTAAGGCGCAACAAGTCAGGTAAATCCAAAGTTGCGATAAATGATAACTGACGGTTAGGGTCTCGAAAACCTTGGGTTACAAGCCCAGCTCCAGGAGGAGGATGTCCAGGATAACCTAGAATTGGATTTGCATTAGGAATATTATATCCTCCTGGAAAACCAGGATTAACTAGACCAAACTGGGGTTGAGGTTGTTGATATGTATACCCAGGGTATGGTTGATACTGATAAACTGGGGTTTGCACAGCGGGACCATATTGATATTGTCCCTGGTATGGTTGATAAGTAAATTGTAGTTGACTTGTGACAACCGTACTTGGACCAGGTTGTCCTACAGGCATCTGAACCAAAGTCTGAATTGTAGGTCCAAACTAGGCTACAGAGGTCTGAGGAGTTGATACAGGAACAGTAGAAACCGGAGCTGACGATACTCCAGAAGTAGGTGGGGTAGATTGAACAGAAGTTGCAGTAGTTGCAACAGTCGATTGAGGCGGAGTTTGAGGCGAACTAGGCCCAAACTGATGAACTACACCAGGTGCAGAAGTTTGAATTGTGGACTGGACAGGTTACTGGGTTGAACCAGAAACCATAGGTTGTCTAGGTTGAGATGACAACTGCACATTGGGTTGCAAAATCTATTGATTTTGAGATGGATCCCACACCATATTCATTTCGGGGTAAAGACCCATAATAAGTTGAGCATATTGAGAACCATAACCAGGTTGAGTGTAGGACTGATAATTGAAAGGCACATTTCCAGCTCCTTGAACAAATAGTTGACCAGAAGGTGGTTGGAAATCTTGAGATGGGTACTGACCTTGAGGTTGATAACCTTGAGGCACGTACTGAAACTGGGGTTGACCTTGAGGTATATATTGATACTGGGGTTGACCTTGAGGCATATACTGAG
>APFE030805322.1:6239-22896 GCA_000404065.3 Pinus taeda
TCTCCATAAATACTTATCGGAATCGGATGATCTTTGGATCAATCCTACACCTCTCGACGAGAGGGATCCAATAAAAATATCAGCTGCCATAAATAAGCCGACCCACATGGAGTTTGGCCCTAGTTTCCAATTTAACAATTTAGGAGAGAAGTGTAACTTATGCATTAAAGAGGTGTAAGAGGATTTTTTTTAATGACGAGTCATTAAAGTGTGTAAGAGAGTGTAAGGGGTGCGTAAGAGCATTAAAGAGAGAGAGGAATGAATCCATTAAGAGAGAAAGAGAGTAACATATGCATTAATTGAGGGGAATTACATATGACATAATTGGGTTTCATGATTGAGAGACTTGAATTTGTTTTTAATAATAATATAATAATATCATAAAGAGGATAATAGTAATAATAATAATAATATTGATGATTAAGTTAAAAATTAAACAATCGAGATTGATTAAGGACAAGTTAAGTGATTTTCCATCATATATATATGATTATGAATTGATAGAAAGTGATTTACTATTTTTGGAAAATCATGGTTGCAAAGATAGACATGAATTTTTATTTTTTGAAAGTCATTTTAGAAAGGTTGGAATTGAAATTTTATTCAAGGAAACTCACCCCATAGCTGCGAATTTTCAACATTCCCTCTCAGCTAGGGAGGAATTTCTCTTTGATACAAAGATCTTTGCTATCTCTGCTTTGGAATAACGATGTTAACAATCTATTGAGGAAGAATCATCATAGGGGAGATACATCCATCACCCTATCCACACTTGGGGTGATCCACTTGTCAACACATGACAAGGATCTCGCACATCCATGGCTCATCACTGCTTGGGGGGGTCCACTTGTCAACACATGAGAAGGATCTCTCTCATCCAAGGCTCATCACAACTTGGGGGGATCCACTTGTCAACACATGACAAGGATCTTGCACATTCAAGGGTCATCATTGCTTGGGGGGATCCACTTGTGAACACATGACAAGGATCTCGTTCATCCAAGGTTCATCACTGCTTGGGGGTATCCACTTGTCAATGCATGACAAGGATCTCGCTCATCTAAGGCTCATCACTGCTTGGGGGGATCCACTTGTCAACACATGACAAGGATCTTGCACATCCAAGGCTTATCATCCATGACCACCCTCTCTAGGAAGGGTCACATCTATTAGTCGAAGCTGCTCTTTGAAAACCAAGAACTTTCCTTTCGGCAAAGACTTGATAAGAATGTCAATGATCTGGTCATCAGTCGATATATGATGAAGTCTTATTGCTCCTCTTTGCACCATATCCCGGATGTAGTGATATTTGATCTTAATGTGTTTGGAGTTGTCATGGAACACATGATTTTCAGCAAGTCGAATCCCATTCTTATCATCACAGTAAATTATTGTAGTATCCAATACTTGCTCAAATAGCTCTCCAAAGAGCTTACTTAGCCATATTGCCTCGTAGTTAGCCATGCTAACAACAATGTATTCTGCTTTAGCCGTGCGAAGGGCCACAAACTTTTCTCATGGTAGATCCTAAGCTGAAGTAGCGCCCTAATGTGCTCGTTCGGTCAGTAGAGTTACCGACCCAATCAACATCAAAGTATCCATGTAGCCTTACATCTTCAACGATATATTTCAATCCAAGATTGATGGTCCCATGTAGGTACCTCAATACATGTTTGCATAAATCCAGTGTGCATGAGCAAGCTTAATCATGTATTGAATGCAAAGCATATATCTGGTCTAATGTTCACTAAGAACATCAGTGCCCCAATCAATTGATGGTACTCAGAAGGATTGGCCAAATAAGGTCCTACAACTTTACCACAAAGCTTCTTGAAATTCATTTCCTTTGGAGTATTCGTGGACTTACACTCAGTCATGCAAAACCTTTCTAGTAGTTTGACAACATGTTTTCCTTGAGAAGGGAAAATCTCACCAGATTTTTGCCATACCTCCAGGCCCAGAAAGTAGTGCATCGAACCAAGATCTTCCATTTCAAATTCAGAAGCTAACTCCCTCTTACACTGGAGAATAAGAGTTTCACTACCGGTCAAAAATAAATCATCAACATGCAATACCAAAATCAAAGGCATACCTTGGATTGTCTTAAAGTAAAGATTTGGATCTGCATTGCTTCTGGTAAAACCAAGCTTCATTAAGAAGCTATCTATGCGAGCATACCAAGCTCTTGGAGCTTGCTTCAAACCATAGAGGGATTTCTTCAACCTACACACATGGGTTTTTGAATCATGTACTTCAAAACCTTGTGGTTGCTCCACAAATACTTTTTCTTTAAGGAAGCCATGCAGAAAAGTAGTCTTCACATCCATTTGGTGAAGCGACCATCCTTGGCTAGCAACTAGAGCTACAATAGATCAGATGATGGTGTAATGGGCAACAGGTGCAAAAATTTCGTCATAGTCTATTCCCTCTTTCTGAGAGAAACCTCTAGCCACAAATCTAGCTTTATATTTTTCAATACTGCCATCAACACGGTGTTTAATTTTATACAACCATTTAGAAGATACAACAGATTTATCATGGGGCCTTGGAATGATTTCCCATACATCATTATGAATGATGGATTCATATTCTTTAGCCATTGCATCTTTCCACACCTGGGCCTTTACAACTTCTTCAAAAGTGCACGGTTTAGCTTGAATAATGTTGCTCATGGCTACAACATATCCTTGGAACCGGCAAGGTTTCTTGCTTTCTCTGAAAGTTCCTCTTGGGGAAACATGTTTATCAACATCTTGAAGAGTGTCACGAAGCCATAAAGGTCTCCTTTTAGAAGGAGGATCACATGGGACTAATTCAAATGAGATAGTCCAAGACCCTAGACCAGTAGACCTTCCTCCTCCACCAAGTCAACCTTCCTAAGAGATACAACAACCTTCAATAGTATTTTCTTGTCCAATAGCTTTCCAACATCAACCCAGAAATTTCGGCCCCAGCTTCACTAGAATTTCGGCCAAGCTTCAGAATTTCGGCCTCCCCAAAAACTACAAAATTTCGGCCCCTCCAGCAGCTTCACAACTTCACACATGTGGGAAAAAGAGAGAGAATTTCGACTTCTTATGTTTGTGAAAGACCTCCTACTCCTTTGCTATCCTTCTTCTTCTTCTTCCTTGAAATTCACACTTTTTCTGGTCCTAGAAGTTGTAGATCGAACTTGTTTTGAGTCAATGACAAATGAGGTCGAGTTGTTGCCTTTATATAGTGGTTCTGCTGCCCAGTTTAGGCTGACTTGTCTAGTTTGAGGTTGACTTGGTCGAGGAGGCCTAATTGACCTATTTTACGATAAAATAAATTTCTTCTTTGACAAATAAATCTGAAGAAGGGTTCTTTGCAATATGACATGGACAAGGACACTTGACATAAACCCTAGAAGCCTTCAATGGAGGCTTTGACCTAAAAACAATTGACCTAAGCATGAAACCCATGCTTTAATGAGTCAATTTATAAAATTTCTTTTTCATTCATTTGATAAATACATTTGATTATGACTCAAGTACAATTATGAATACCGACACTAGTTACATTCTTCAACTGAAGCATCCTGAAGAAAATGAAATTGGTGATTTTTTTGAATTTGGGGACAAGGAACATTGAACTAAGGACTATCCAATGAGGGGGGAGAAAACTAAAATCATAGGAAACCAACGAGGAGCATCGCAGGGACCGTAGTGGAGGTGACCCTATATGCTACTTCATATTGGTGACGGACCAACTTCTTCCAAACATTGCCATGCTATGTGAGAAATGAGTGAAAGAAATCACTAAATGTTCTCTGGGATCAGTTTTGGTGGATCTGATCACGTGATTACTGTGATTTTCCACCAATGATTTAAATTCTTTGAATTTCTCGAGGGCTTCATCTTTGGATGGAATAATATATATCCAAAGCAAGTGAGAAATGGTGAATGAAGGTGAGGAGATATGTAGCCCCATCAAGTGAAGAACTAGTCATATGTCGACATATATCACTATGACTTACTTCAAGAGGATGGGAGGCTTGCCCCATTAATCCTTAGAAAAGGACTCATTATGATGTTCTCCTAACAACATTTTTCATGGACACCTTTAGGTGGTTTAATATTGGGAAAGTCATTCGCCATCCTTAGATGGCTCTTATGATGCAAGGTCCCAAAGTTACTATGACCCAACCATTGATACAATAGTTTGTTGGTGTGGTTACTATTTTGTTGGTGTTGTTGGCATTGACAACTTTTACAATATATCCACTTGTTTGAAGGAGATGAATATTTCCCCAACTTATGTGTATGATTGGGTCCTTCACATTAGCTGGAAGAAACCACTTTGAAACCTCATTCATGTTCGATAACCCATTGATGTGGTCAAATCTCCATCTTTGTTTTGGTGTGGGTGATAAATTATATAGAAAGTAGATTTGTTCCTATTCCTAGAACAGGAAGGGCTTCTCCAAACTTGGCATTGCAAATAATGACATTGCCAAATTCTGAACTTAGTAGGGGTGAGTCGTCACCAATAGCAACTTCCTCTCCTTTTTATTTTTGTTGATATTTGGAGAGTAAGTTCCTAGTGGATCCAAAGTTGGCAACCCATTCTTTTGAAGAGGTGGAGGACCAATATGCACTGTGAGGGTCCATTAAGCCCCGCTAAATTTATGGACAGAGTTATTGAGTTGTGATACTGGTGCTGCCTTGAGAAAAACAGAGAAGTTTCTGGCTGAAAGAAGGGAAGGGTGTTCCACCCTAGAAGGGCACCACCTTGGACAAATACTTCCCTTACACTTGCTGAAAAAGAAAAAAAATGCCAAAAATGGGAGGGCGGCTGATGAAAAGAGGGTTGAAAGTCCTAAGATCAGATTGTGGTCCTGAAAATAGCACTGTAAAACCCTATCTGTCAGCCCTAAAATGGATTTAGAACAGGGTTGGATAGAGTAGGAAGAGTTCACATTAGTTATTATACTATGTTGAGATCATAAGGAAACAATAAATCTTTTTTCCCCCGATGGTATATGCTTCCTGGGGAAACACTCATGGCACTTTCCCTCATTTCAAGGATTTTACCTGGCGTACACCAGTTGGTTGCATTTTTGGCAACCTAATGCAATGGGGACATGGAGTGAGCCCCAATAATACTTATATAGGCAGCTAGCCTAGGGACCTGACCCTGTGACCTCTTGCTTGTAATTCACAACACTCAACAAGGATTGTACGTGGCGTACTCCAGTTGGTTGCATTTTTGGCAACCTAATGCAATGGGGACATGGAGTGAGCCCCAATAATACTTATATAGGCAGCTAGCCTAGGGACCTGACCCTGTGACCTCTTGCTTGTAATTCACAACACTCAACCACTCAAGCTAACCCATTGAGTTAAGGAAATAATAGATCGACAGATGACACTTCAACAAATCCTAATACAGTAATTGAACCTAGAAGATTTATAACAGCTCTTAGTGTAGATCACAAAAAGGATCTACTCATACCCTAGTGCACTCAAGTGGGATCAACCAGAACCAAGAATATATAATGATGAACATACTGAACTTTTTATCTCCGCATACTGAAGAATCCCATTGACCTATTTTTGGCCATTTGTTGGACATTAATAAATTTATCTTATCTTTGACATGGTTTAATGCTTACCTGTATGGCTTCATCCATTATTAGTATTATGGTTTGATTTTTCTTTCTTTCTTGTCTTTGGAGATTCCCCAGACACTCTTTCATTGCTATTAATGCTTATACGAGTCCATTTAACCCTCGTTGGTCATTTGTGGACATTAATATAATTTCATTTCATTTCAAGATTCAAGTGAGATTTGTAGCCTGCATATATGAGTGTTTTGTTTTGATTTTGCTGGTATTTAATTCAATGATCCTATTTTCCTCCTTTGCCTAACAGCAATTTCTTTGGTTTTGTTATTTTAAGGTGTGACCTGTTCAACACGACACTTGACCATTATGTGAGGAACCTGTAAATTTTTTCTAGAAGGTAAAACTTTTTTTCTGCAGTTTATCATTATCTAAATATTTGAAGTGCTGTGGACAGTCATATCCTCATCAGGATTATAATAGTCAAGTTGCAACCTTGAATGTTTATTTGCTTTAGAATGTGTCTTCCTTTGTAGTCAGATGAGATACTGTACTTATCTTTATTTTTAGTCATCATCTGCAGTAGAGAGGGAGTTATCTTTAGTGTTGTGTATCTTTGTAAGGGATAGCTGTTGACAAATGTAAGGTACCCAATGGAACACGTGAAAGTTACATTAAGCATTGTTTCCCCCACAAAAAAAGTGAGGTATATGTCATACCTTGTTGGAGTGTTGGATTAGATGTCTTATTTGTTTAACAAGAGACTGTGGTTCCAAGTATAAAAGGATTTTCATTTTGTAGTGATTGCATCAGGGATTCTCTTGATGGAATATGATAGAGAGAAATCATGGGATGTTGAAAATCAGTGACCAGCCTGTATGTGTAAAAATGATGATCTAATGTTTGTAAGGAGAATATTTCTAAATTGTGCATCTCTTTTCCTGTCAAGATAATAGAATTGGAACTTATGCATTAAAGAGAGGGAAATGTGTCTTTAGTCAAAAGAGATGGAGCCTTTAACAACAGAAAATTTCTTCATTGCTCTATGAAAGAGTGACATCATAGGCAATAGCATGTCTTACATGCAACTCTACACTGTCATTTTGCCATGTGTATCTGTGCATGGTTGTCAAGAGATGTTCAATCAGATTAAAACTGTGTACAGAGCTTTATATCATTTTACAATTAAGGGCCAATGTAATAGAGTAGTGCTTGTATTTTTGACTACTTGCTTCAAACAACTAAATGCTAGGTTATTAGCTTACCAAATTAATGGTTAAAAGCCTTTTTGAAGATTTATCTTGTGTATAAATTTCGGGAATAGGTTTAATTGTGCTAGAATCATAATATTACATGTGTACAATCCACCAACATTTTTCATGCATACATTCTATAGGATTCCATACATGGTTACAAGAAAAACACACAAATTCTAAGAGCCATACCTATTTGTTGTGGGATTTCCCCAAATGCAATCAATAATGACAAGGTGGAATTGTTACCATTGATACAAAAATTGAAGAGCACTGATTCAAATATTGTAATGCCTTTGTGTTACTGCAAAATTGAGCACCTTAGTGCAAAGTCTCATTAAGCAATCTAGATTAAGAGCGTCAATGAGATCAGCCATCACTGTCACCTTAGCAACTGTTCCCTTGCTATTTTGTGGTTGGATACTATTCCCACAAAGGAGGTTTCCCTAACAGAGTTAGGGTTTAGATAGCCCAAGTGCTTCTAGTCTAAATACTCCGGAAGGGTTCTACTATAAACCACACCCAAGGATAAATGTTCAATAATTAGGTTTCCAGGTGAGACAATATGTAATTCAAAGACAACGAATTCAAAGGACCTTATGGCTAAATCTAGAGGACTTAGCAAGTCCATGAGAGCTTCAAATAGGTTCCAAAAGACACGTTATCTTCAAATTACGACTTGTGATTATAAGATAGGGTTTTAATTATCACAACTACAACATGCAAATATTATAAAATCAATAGCAAACAGGCCAGAATTAATAATAAACAAGTGAGAAACTAAAGCCTATTTAATGATTAAATTAGAAAAAAAGATTACAACAATTTTCAATAGTTGAAAACACATAAAATAGCAAGAAAACCCCTAGACATCAGCCCTAATTAATGGCTAAAGACGTATAAAAAATGATATTTATACTTTTCTGATGTAGAGCATGGTCTAACCCTAGGGCTGTAAGGTCCAATGTAATTAACACTGAAAATTTCAGATTCAGTCATAACCTATCCCTACTTCACACCCTAGAACTTAAAAAAACAAAATGTTCCATAACCTAACCCTTCTTTCCCCTAGAAAACATAAAAGAAATAAAATTTAATGTTTTACTTTTTTGATGTTTTAAAACATTGACACAATAGCGGACCAGTGCCGTTCTCAATCAAGGGCTAATGGAGTGTCAAGGAAAAATTCCATGGAAGAGGACCAATGGGAGTGATTTAAGGGAAGCAGAGAAAACTTTCAATCATGTGGAGATAAATTGAAGGAGGGTCTAAATATATTCCTCAATATAGGGACTTGATGATAATCTTTTTAAGGAGATGTTAGAGCCATAAATGATTCAACAATTTGTTGAAATTTTTAGTGAAACCCTAATTCTACAACAGATACAGGATGGAAGAAGATAGTTACAATAAATTTGTACAAAATCACTATAGAATCACCGTTCATCATCCAAGAGAAAAATCCATCCAATCACAGTGTCCTCCCCAAGACAATTTTCTCATTTAATGCTCCATAACGACCAAGATAAAAGAGACAAGCTAGTGTGCACTCTTCCAAGTGTGAGTGTGACAATAATCCAAGAACTATTTGACCTCCCTCTATTTATATGAGTGCATACAAGTTGAATTATCCTTATTTTAGACTAAAAGCCCTAAAAATAAATATAAAATGTGATTACATGTTAGCTAGTTCACAAACATACCCCCAAAGATAGCTATACCAGTGATAAAACATAAAAACAAGCCTCAACTAGCTCACCTGTGTGAGCCAAAATTGTCTTCAAGGTTACATCATCCTCTAAATGTGCATATTTCATCAAAATAGGCCATGAATGGCTCAAGAAGGTGCTCTTTCGAAAGCCACATCTCCTCATCAAAAGGTGTCCAATCAACAAGAAAAGGTTCCCTCCACAAGGCGCCATCATCAAATAGCCTCATATCATCAAGAAAACCACATGAAGTAGACATCATGGAGCTAGGGAATTATTGCTTTTCTAGTGCAATCTAGACTAATATATTTTTTTCAAATTTGGTAACTACTTCCAATGATACAACAAACTTCTTTAGAGCATTGAATTTGAATTTTATATTATTCCAATCATCATCAAGCAGTTACACATGAAAAATGACAACCGTTAACAATATAGAGTAGTAGAGATCACAATAAATCAATGAGACAAGAGACACCAAAGATTAGGTCAACGGCTAGGGTAGAACCCACAAGGGGAAAACCCAACTAATCTTTCCTTATGAGAGAGTGTTCAATTCATCAATTTGTACATCAACCATAATAGCAGGCCATTCACAAGATTCTTCAACAGAAACAAATAAACAAAATTGACCATCATGATAGCCTCCCATCAATGTTAAGTCCTCCAAATCTGTCCACAAGAATTCCTTAAATTTTGTCCATATACAAGTTTGTAACTAGGTTTGCACATGTCTTTAAGAGGGCTGAAATTTTGCCTATTCCTCATCCTTAGAACGCAGGTGATGCCACAAATAGTAGTGTCACAAATCCTCACATGAGCCACAAAAGAAGTACTACAAAACTTTCGCATGAGCCACATAAGAAGTGCCACAAAAGCTTGCATATAATAGAATATAGTGCCACAAAAGTTTGCATATAATAGTGTCATAGACTATAGAAGACTGGCACAAAGGTTCGCATATCATAGACCACAGATTAGCCTCTGACCTTCGCTGTTCCACAAAGATACATCTGCCTTAGACACACACTTACCTAGCTTCATACCTTCGCATAAGCCTCAAAGATAGGTGATATGAAGTGTGTTAGAGGAGAGAAAATAGGCTCTATTTATAGTTGTTTGTCCATGTGAATAGACTTGTCTTTTGGGTAGGCCGACATGTTCTAGGAGGGGCTGACTTTAGCAAAATGAGGCTGACTTGGTCAACAAGGAAAAATAATATTTTCTCTATTACTTTTCTAGTGAAAATACCAACCAAAGCTACTATTTTTCAACACTCCCTCTTAGCTAAGGAGATACTTTTCATTCTCTCTCAGGATCAATCTCCTCGACCAAAACATAGGTCTCTGGGTAAATACCTAAGGGAGTGATCAAATGTACAAGTCTCATCATAAGGAAAGATACATAAAATCAAACTCAACCCACAAGCCACAACCCTATGGCTACAATGATCGTTGCCCTACTGATCATGGGATCAATCAACAATGTTCATGAGGCCATACTCTCCGACCATATTCAATGGTCTCCCAGTGAACATGACTTAAGAGAGTAATCACAGTCCATCTCTCCGACCATCCCACTTGTCTCCTGGTCAAACCTTATGACCTAAAAGAGATGAGTCAACTCTCAACCTTGCCGACCAAGCTCATATGTCTCCCAATCAATGAATTAAGGAAGGAAAATCAACACTTAACCTTCTCGATCAATCTCATATGTCTCCCATTCAATGACATAAGGGAGGGATCTCAAGATCAATCTCCTCGACCACACAGGTCTCCTAGTAATAACCTAAGGGAGAGATTGCAAAATCAGGGTCCCCGACCAAACTCATTGGTCTCCTGGTAAAAAACTAAGGGATCACTTCAGGCTTCAGAACCAAACTCCTTGACCACACAAGTCTCCTAGTCCACGACTTAAGGGAGTATCCAAGACAATCCTCCCTACCATAACCAAGGTCTCCCAACCAATGCTTTAGGAAGATTGTCAATGATGCTATATAATCAGTGCTCGCTCTCTCCAAGAGGAATTCTCAGCCATTTCAGGTTACACAAAAAGCAAGCAAACTTCATCTGCAAACATTTGTCATCAGGACAGGAACACCATCTGCTATGAAGGCAGGGATCTATCACCATGACAAGAACATCATCTGATACCAAGGCAAGCATCTATCACCATGGTAGGAACATTATTTGCTACCAAGGTAGGCATCTGCCACCATGAAAAAAACATCATCTGCTACCAAGGTAGTCATATGTCACCAAGACAAGAACAATATGACCTTAATGTGCTTTGACCTGTCATGAAAAAGTGGATTCTCAGAAAGCTTCACACAACTTTGATTGTCACAATATACAATGGTTGATTCCAACACATGTCCAAGCAAGCCAACAACCAACTTTTGAGGCCACCATGTTATCATAACAGAGTCCAAGCCAATAATAGAAGCTAGAGGTGCTCTTTGGTGCATTAGTAAGACCATACAACTGCCATTCTCCATTGGAAACATATCTCAAACTATAATCAATGGTGCCATGGAGATAACCTAATGCACATGTCGAGGCTCAACCGTGAATCGACTCAATGAGTTCACATCATAGGACATCAGGTCGAGCCAAACAATCAAAGTCAATTTCGCAACTTCTTCAAATCATGGAAGTGTCAATGGACTCACAATCCATCATGCCAAACTCATGTCATGCTTTCAACCTTTTAAGATTCCTCAATCAACTTCCTCTTACACTAGTTAATGAGATAGCAACAAAATCAAGGGCTCGCCTTCAATAACTTTAAAGTACAAATCAACATCAATCTTGGTAAAACCAAGACTCAACAGATAGTCATCACTACGAGAGTAACATTCACGAGGAGCCAACTGAAGCCCATACAAGGCTTTCTTCACTTTACAAACATTAATCACTCTATCATGGGCCTCAAAGCCTTGAGGTTGGGAACATGAGCAAATGTATCTTCATAATCTTCTCCCTCTCGCTGAGGTAATTTTTGCTTGGTACTTCTAGCCATCTTCATCATCATGGATCAAAACAAGCTTTAATCTTGGTTGATTGGTCTGCTTCTTCTAAATCTAAGGCTCATCTAATATAATATCTCTCAACACAAGTCTTCTTGTCACAAGCTTTGTTCTTCCAACCTTTTCATCTATTGCCACAACCTTGGTAGGCTTCATCATGTACTTGCAATCCTCACTAGGAGGCCAAGGAAGAACAATTACAACCAAGCAAAAAATATACAGGGACAAGATTAGTAACAAAACTAGTAATAATTTAAAATAAAAGAGATATACAATTCTTATCTTTTGAGAACATGTCAACTCCCTCTTGATCTTCAGCTTTCTTGTAGATCAACTTGGTCCATGTCATCATTATGAAGCAATATTTTCCTTGCAAGAGGTAGGGTTTTTTCTTTCAGATAGAAGCAATCAATCCATAAGCCCCAGACTTTCTTCTTCAACCTTTTTTGTCTAGATAATTTTTAGGCTAGGGTTTTGACTCCAAACCCTAATATTAGCTTAAATGAGCAACACTCGTTAGTTTCCAACTTCATCTTTCAATATCAATATTATGATTGACCAGTCCTAGGTTTTTGTCTACAAATCCTAGGGCTTCCTTGTTCAAATCCTTGCTGGGGTTTTCAACCCAAACATCCTAAGTTTTTCAATGATGATTCTAATTAAGAAGCCCTTTTTTTATAACAACATTAATAAGCTCCGACACACAGGTCCAACCCTTATACAAAAAATGAAAAATTATCCAAGCATTTAACATTGTCAAGAGAGACACTTTGGTCTTCATGGCTTGAAAGGAGGATTTACACAAGTTACATCTTTAGATTTAACAAAGTTCAATAGGGAGACTTAGTTTTCAATGATATAACAACTTCACATCTTCTTGCTCAAGATTCCAAAGTAATGTTTTGCCTTCAAGTAAAAGTCACACTATTCCTTTTATTTCGGCAATCTAGATTCTCAATCAAGTATGGATTGCTCCAACTTAGCTTCAACATTGAATAGGCACTTGACCTTCTCTTAAGTAACATCTTAACATAGCTCAATGTCCAAGACCATTTCTTATGTCATAAACAATAAAGAGACTTCATAATTGTTGATAGTAATCCTTCAGTTTCAGACTTGGTGACTTCAATATGTTACATTTGAACTTATTAAAAATCAACCCATTGAATGTCTCATACCACTCATAATCACAATTGCTCTTTGTAAGACAGCCTTTAGGATGAAGCATGTTGCAATATTAGGATGCAAAACTCATATTCAAATTTCATCCTTTTCGATAGTGCCCCTCTGATTTTCAAAAAGATTCCAGACAGTGGATATGCATACCTCATATCCAATGAGGTATAAAAATTTAATTTAAGATATTCGTCGTCATCTCAAGACAATTTTCATGTTACTTATCAACAATATCTTCCATGAGGGCTATCAATAGTGATGAGAGGCCTTCATCATACCTGGATTTTTGGCATGGATGAGTCTTGAAAACTTTTGAAAGCTAACCATTCCTGTACTTGATATCCAAAACAAAAGAAAATAATACATACCTCAATATTATGCTTCAGTCCGTCAGAATTCGCAAGAATGACTTTCTTGAATTTACAACCTGACATGCATCCTCAGATTGAGCCAGAAGAATTCACACTGTAGGGAAAGTTTCATAGGGTGATATAGATCCCATACCTACGTATCATGGTTCCTCATAATGCCTTAGGTTGTGCTTGTTAGAGATTCAGACTCGAAGCTTTCATAAGATGGTTCGTCTTGACTACTTTGGATCTGTCACAGGGATAATTCAGATCTTACATCAGAGGGAGACCTTAGACAAGGCAGATAGAACTTGACCTCTTTTCTTCAGTTTTAGGACTGTATGATCCACAATAATAGGCTGCTTTAGGAGCTCTCATAACCATAGAACAAAGCGTCCAAAACATCGCTTGATCAAGGGAGATAAGGATCTCTGATTACTTCTTATAATGAACATAGATTTGGACTATATGCCTTCAAATTTTCTTCCTTTATAAGCTCAAACTAGATACTTTTCCACAGAGGTGCTTCAATTAGTTCAATCCACAGAGGTGAGGAATCTTGGACTTCTACAATGAATGATTTCGTCTCCTTATATACTTTTAATCAACCACAATTTGGATGGATTCAAACTTCACAGAGGTATAGAAGTGTTGCAATTGACACTTTCAAGTGCAATCCAGACTAGTATAATTTTTTCAAATCTGGTAACTTCTTCCAATAATACAACAAACTTCTTTAGAGCATTGAATTTGACTTTTAAATTATTCCAATCATCATCAATCAGTTACACATGAAAAAGTACAACCATTAACTATATAGAGCCATATAGATTATAATAAATCAATGAGACAAGAGACACCAGAAATTAGGCCAGCGACCAGGGCAAAATTTGTTATGCTCTTGACCTGCGAGAAATTCTAGAATACCAAATATGCGAAGAAATACAACCCAGAACACAGAATAAAATAAGAAAAAACAACGAGTATTTTATTATTCAGAGATAGATGCAATGTTCACTTGCCTCTTCGAGGGGGCAACCTCCAACTGAGCAGAGCTCGATTACAAATAAGACTCGATGATCTTTCCCTTCTAACTACGACTATTTATAGCTAAATGACCTCCAACAACCTAACGACTGGTGGTCCTTTGCATAACTTGGGTTAACCACTTTATTTATTAATTATGGCCTGTTTGCAACTAACTATGGTCCCTTTCTTAAATGCGGGTCAACCACTTACAATTATTAATACGAGCTTTATTGACTCTTTAACTAACTATGACTCGGCCCCATTAGGTTTATTACATAAATAAAGGGGTTAGGGTTGTAACCTAACATGCCCTCCGCCATCAAAATCAACCTTGTCCTCAAGGCTAAAGCTGCGGAAACCATTGAAGAATAGTGGCTGGTTGCCAGGTCACATCTTCTGGAGAGGTGTATTTCCACTTGACGAGGACTTCCTTGATTGTGCGACCATGCAGATGTCTTTCACGAGTATCGAGGATATGTTCTGGTTGGAGCTAGAGGGAACCTCCCTCATCCAATCGGGTAGACTGGTTTGAATTTTGCGATTGTTCCCCACCACTTTCTTGAGGCATGATACATGAAAGACTAGATGTATTTTTGAAGTTGGTGGCAAGGCCAACTTGTAGGCTACTGCTCCAATGCACTAAAGTATTTGATAAGGTCCATAGAATTTTGGAGCTAGTTTTTGGCAGCCCTTTTCTTTGAGCGATGCTTGCTTATATGGTTGCAGCCGCAGGAATACCTGATCCCCTTATTGAAATGTGCGCTCTGAACAATGCTGGTCTGCCTGTTGCTTCATTAGATTCTGAGCTTAGTGGAGATTATCTTTGAGATGAGCTAGCATGGCGACACGGTTTTGTAAGAGTTGATCAACTGCTTGCACCTTGAGCATCCAGGGATATAAGAAATAGGTGAAGGTGGGAGTTGGCCACACACTGCTTCATATGAGTCATCTTGGTGGCTTCATGATAGTTAGTATTATACCACCATTCAACGAAAGGCAACCACTGTACCCATTGATGCTGATTTTCTGAAGTGAAGCACCTTAGATATGTCTCTAAACATTTGTTGACTGCTTCAGTTTGACCATTGGTTTGGGGATGATAGGCAGTACTTAGTTGGAGTTGGGTGCCTTGTAGCTTGAAAAGTTCTTGCCAAAATTTGCTGGTGAAAGTCGGGTCACGATCAGACACAATGGAAGTTGGCATGCCATGCAGTTTGAAGATCTGGTCCATGAAAGCTTGAGCCACCAAAGTGGGGGTAAATGGGCGTGGTAGAGCACAAAAATGAGCATATTTAGAAAGTCTGTCGACAAACACCATGATGACTGATTTGTTGCTCGACTTTGGGAGACCAGTAATGAAATCCATGGAAACATCCGTCCAGACGGAGGCAGGGAGTGGCAATGGCTGTAAGGTCCCTGGTAACTTGTCTGTTTCTCCTTTGTGGCGTTGACACACATCACATTCAGCTACAAAAGTAAGAATGCCATTTTTCATGCCCATCCAAAAGAAAGAATGATGAGTGCGAGCATAAGTCTTTTGAAAGCATGTATGCCCTTCAGTGGGAAAAGAGTGCAACTCTTCCAAAATGCGGGTTTTGAGGGCGGATGTCGGTGATATAACTACTCGATCCTTGTAGCGAAGAATCTCATCCTTCCAAGAGTAGCCGATTGAGGAATTAGGATCTGCTCTCAATTAATAAGTTGGGAGAGAGAGGGTGTGAAAACCATTCCTTGCGGGCTTCTTCAATCCAATCTGGTATGGGAAGAGAGATTGATAGCAGGGTGCTTTCATCCTCAAATTGACGCGATAAAGCATCAACTACTACATTGTCATGTCCTTTGCTGAAATTTGGTACCGGGGGACAGGTGGTTCCCTTAGGCTTTGATCTTTGGCTTAGGGAAAAGTGTCCAAAAGATTTTAATTTTTCTCCTAAAGTGACTTTATAATTTTTATAAAAGTTAAAATCTAATTTAAAAGTGACTTTAAGTGATAAAGTTACTAAGTCTAATTTTAAAGTGACTTTTATAAAGTCAATGAAAAATTAGAAAGGAAAAGTGACTTTGAAAATAAATGACTAAGTGTGTCTTTATTAAAGTGGGGTGAATTAAAAAATAGAAAGTGAGATTTAAATGTGCATTTAATCTCAGCCATTGATCTAAATCTATTTCAGCCATTGGATTTAGAGATCACCCAAAAGTCACTTGGATCACCCAAAAGTCACTTGGAGTTATATTAAAGGAGGAAAAAGAGGAAAAGATCATTTATTCTTTCATGAGCAGATTGGGAGAAGGAGAGCAAGAGAGCAAGGGAGATTTCTGGACAAGAAGGAGAAAGAGGCAGCAGTTTGGCACACATACCAGGCAGCTCTTCAGCAAAAATCAGAACAGCAGAAAGACAAGTTTCCAGGTGGTCCGTTGGGCTGAAAACGGATAAGTTTGCTTGCTGAAAAAATCATTTTGCTGTAATTTTTTGCTGAAATTTTCTTGCTGTAAAGACATTTTTCAGAAATAAAGAAGAGCTCTCAAAC
>APFE030805332.1:544-59943 GCA_000404065.3 Pinus taeda
CATATTATCCACTTTTTGACTACATGAACGGCTCCAGAAGGATACACTAGCCAATAGAAGAAAGAGTTGGTAGTGTGTGTGGCAGATTTCTTAGTAATCGTGGGAAATTTGTATAAGATGGGATCAGACGAGATACTCTGATGATATGTGCCCAATTTTGAACGAAATAGCATCCTCGTTGAAGCTCATGGAGGAGCTGTGGGAAGAAATTATGCAGGAAAAGCAATGGCGCAGAAGATTTTGCGCGCCGAATTATGGTGGCCTACATTTCATAAAGATTCTAAAACGTATTGTAGGGCATGTGATGCATGTCAAAGAACAAGCAGGTCATCGCGAAGGGATGAGCTGCCTTTGAATCCTCAAGTGTCATTACAACCCTTTGAGAAATGGACTATTGACTTTGTAGGACCAATCCAGCCCCCAAGTAAGAAAACAGGTGCGCGCTACATCATCATTGTGACAAAGTATCTAACCAAATGAGTGAAGGCACATCCTGTAAAGGATTGTACTGGGGCTACAACAGCTAAATTTTTGTTTGAGTAAGTGCTAACCAGGTTCAGGTACTTCAAAGTGTTGATGAGTGATCGTTGTATGCACTTCCTCAATGAAATGACCAGTGCGCTGACAGAAGAATTTCAGGTTTATCATCAGAAGAGTACACCATATCACCCCCAGCCTAATGGAATAGTGGAGGCCTTCAATAAGATATTGGAGAATGCGCTGACAAAGATTTACAATTCACAATGGAATGATTGGGACGTGTGCATATCGACAGTATTATGGGCATACAAGACTACTTGCAAAAAACTAACAGGTCAGACACCTTTCCAGTTGGTCTAGGACTAGAAGATATAATACCTATGGAATATATCATGCCTAGTCTACGCATAGTAGCCTTCACAGGGATGGCGGACCGCAGAGCCCTGGAAGAATGGCTCACGTAGCTGATAGAACTCAAATAGGACAGATTCTTGGCTGGATTTCATCAGCAAGTATAGAAGGAACGCGAAAATACATGGCACGATCATCACATCAAGCTGCACACATTCAAGGTAAATGACTTGGTTTTATTATATCATAGTAAGTTCGCTAAATTAATAGGAAAGTTTCAGATTTACTGGTTGGGACCATATGTCATCAAAGAAATCACAGATGGGGGTGCGATTCAGCTTGCAAAGCTAAATAGAGAACCTTTCCCGGGAAAGGTCAATGGGATCGGTTGAAGCCATATGCAGGAGATCTGACTCAATGACTACATTATAGTAGCATAGTCTTAGTGCTTAAGGTAGTTGTAAGGGAGCACGGGACTATAAACTACACTTCCCTGTTTTGGGGGCTACACAATAGAGGGGTTGCATGAAACAAAGCACAAGCTACGCAAAGGGAGCTGTGCTATGAAGGTAGATACGCGCAGCACCACCAAAAAATGACCATTAGGGTCATTGTTCATGATTTGACAGCCAGGAGATGGTTAAGAGGAGCGGGGGGGGCAGAATTTAAGGCTAAGATATTTGGAGATATGCCACCAATTCAGTATTAATGGATGGATTTTGGGGGGAATGGTCAAATTTGAATTCAAAATCTCCTATAAATTACGCTTGCCCATCCAATAGAGAACACTTTGCATCCTTATAATTTTTGTGCTGTGTTGTCTATTGCTTATGAATCGAAAGTTTTTCACGGATTTGGTCACAAGCTCTGTGTTTGACAATCTATTCGACACCCAACACTTTATTCGCAGCACTATGTCAGGACCAAGAGAGACTACAAGACCAGAGGAATTATTTCCTCCGAAGGAGTGGCTCCAGAAGTTGTGAGCATGGAGGCTCCAACTCCTGTGCCTATGGCACTAAGGTCACCTAGGTCGAAGCCTACACCAGTGCACGAGACCCATAAGCCGAAGAAAGACAAGTAGAAGAGGCCAATGCCAGTGTGCAAGTCACCTAGGAAGCACTCTGCTAGCCAGGCACAGAAGAAGGACAAGCAACCTAAGAAGGTTGTAGATTTGGAGGCCGAAGAGGGCGTTGAAGATATATAAGATGAGGGCATGGAGCCCATCTCCAAGTTGCCGAAGTATATCCCTCCACGCAAAGGAAAGGTGAAGGTCACCAAGGACCCAGACGCGAAGAAACTCGACATTCACATGCCTTTGTTTCTAGAAAATATAACCTTTGAAGGTCTGGGCTTGGCGAGGATTCCCCTTTTAAAGATGGATTATTGGGACTTGGCTGACCATGAGAGGTTCCCCCACCTCGCGATGGAGAATTACATGAAACAGGTGTATTACAAAGAATCGAGTGTCACTGCGTTGGAGCCAATTGAGTGGATTCGCGGAGTAAATCAATCAGGGTTGTTGAACTTGTTGTGGGTGCCCCACTATCACCACTCCAACATCAATATCACTTGCATAAAGCAACTGCTGACTCTGCTGCATGATGGGTGTTTATGGCTTGGCGCACATATTCCCATCACAAACATGCTTATCCACTGGATCACGTTCCTACCAACAAAAGGCTTGAATCTGACCAAGGAGTTTGGCAGAAAGACAAGCGAGCAGGACTTGGTAGAGAAAATGAAGGCGAAGTTTGAGCTTATCAAGAAGCCATGTGGGTACTCCATAACATCCATCAACAACCCCACGCGAAAATTGCAACACATACTAGCTGGTAAGGTCATGAGAAAGTGTCGCACAGATGAGGTTCCATCACTCGTGATCTCATTAGTTGTATAATGCGTGGAGGGCGTGCAATTCAATTGGTCGTGTTATCTATATAGCGAGTTCCTTGCGAATTGTCACAAGGCTCAAGATGAGAGCAAGTCCTTCCACTACGCATGGTTGTTGATCTCTATTGTGCTGGTTTCCTGGGAACTGCTAGAGGATAGTCAGTTCCCCCCATTGGAGGCAAGTTTGCCAGAAGTTGCATAGTTTACATCCCTTTGGGCCACGAAGGACCCCGCGCGGGTCACTAAGACAAAAATTTTCTGGGTTTTGATGGATTCGAGCATTCACATGGCCATCAACCAGTGGAACGGTTGTCCCCAACCATGTATGAGTAATTGTCGGAGTACGTAGAGTTCAAGGCAGACTTCCACCACGTATATATTGGGTGTGAAAGGATTCAGAGAAAAAGTGGTTCGATCTACCATATCTTTCCACAGATGATGTGATTTAGGAAGTCATCAAGCGGTGGCCAACAAATTAGCATTCTCCGTCTAACCTAGTCGCGGGTACCAGCAAAGACGCGGGGAGTTCCAAGGAGAAGAAGAAGAAGGAGGCAGTGAAACAGGCAATCCAGAATTTGGTCGCGCAGCGAAGGAAGGAGGCCGAGGAGAAGGATCGATTAGAAAAAGAGCGTGCTACAAAGAAGCAAGTTGAACAAGAACAATGTGACTCCGAGTGAAGCGGTAATCCCCTTTGCCCCAGACTGAGGAAGAAGAGCAATCACCATAGGTCGGTGGCAATGATGAAGGATAGAGCACTCCATTCTAGGTCAAGAGGTACAGAGAAAAACAAATGGAGGGGCCCCAAAAGAAGTCCAAAGCAACTAAGCCACTTTTGGATCCCATTACGCTGATATAAGGCGATCTCGACACGATTGGGGACAAAGTGCATGACACCACTACTAAGCTATTGCAACAATTTGAACAACATCACATGCAGTCATTAGGTACTATTGAGAAGGATTTGCGTGAACTGCAGATCCAGAGCAGTAGGATACAAGTGGGAGCAGATCAGGCAGGCACTGCAAAGACAAGCCTAACACCAGGGACAAGTTAGGCTATTGAACTTGTCAAGTCAGTGGACCTTAGGACAGTCGTGCTACCAAAAGGGTCCCTGAGCATAGAATCGACTGATGACAAGGTCATTGTGAGTACTCTGAAGAATATCGGCCTCAACATTGCAACGCTCCCCAATGAATATCTTCACACGCTTCAGACTGGTGTGACAACATAATTAAGAGTGCGGGACCAACGCGCCCTCAATTTAATCAGCGAGTACATGGTGAACAATTAGAAAATATTCATCAAAAAGACAGAGGCCCTGAAGGCAAAGGAAACAATCCAGGTGCAAAGCTCCCATCTAGCGGTCGCGGTGGCAGAATCATGCAGAACAGTGCTGATGTTGCACATACCTGAGGAGGCACCACTTGAGGCTAAGATCCGGAAACTCATTGCGGGCGTCCGGGATGCTAAGGCAGAGGTGGCTAGAGTTCAGTTTGAACTTAATATAAAAATCATAGAACTGGAGCTTAAGTCACAGCCTTCGACTCTGCCAGAACTCAAGGAATAATGTGAAGCTACCGTCAAGGAAGGATTGGTTATAGTGGATGTCGCAGTTGTTGATTGTACAACTTTGTTTGAACAGACCATGGAAGTGGTGATGAGCTTGCAGGAGGATCCCACCATGCAGATACTGAATACCAAGATCCGCGAGCTCCAACAGCAGTACGACGAAGTAAAGGCAACGACGCGCACCATTTCTACAGTGCAGCGCCTCGCCAAGTTGTAGGAGGCAAAACAACTCCTTGCACAAGTGGACGCAGCACAGAAAAAGGAAGTATTCCTTAAGGCTAGGATAGGTCCTTGGTTGGATGAAGCCTACCTAGTCTCGGCCAACATACAAGAAAAGTTGGCAAACTTGCAGCTTACACAACAGAAAATCAAGCGAGCCTATGAAGGACTAGCCACCGAACAACTGGTGGAGCAAGTAAAGCAGGTAGCCACGTAGAGTGCGGCTGAAGTAGCAGTTGTACAGGTGGAGTTGGGGGATCTTCGCAGCAAGATCACCATGCTAGCTGAGTGACTTGAGGGCGAGTCATGACCTTTGTGTTGGGGGCCTATTGGGATGGGGTCCCCTGGGGTCAGTTTTGGGGAAAAAGCCCAAGTTTTGATGTAAAAAGATGAAAAGTCTCTGGAAATTGTGGTCGCGGAGCGCATAGCTAGTAAGAGTCAAAAAGGGTTTTTACCCTCCTATTATGTAAAGTTGAGTCGACTTTTGATATCTACCCATGGTCCGCAGACCATGGGATTGTATAAATAGGTGTGTCTTAGAGAGTCTAAGGCATATAGAAGTCAGAAGAAGTTTATGGGTACGAGTGAAGAAGTCTAGCGCAGAGATAGAAGTCTTAGAGGAGGGAAAGGCTATGTAGCTGAGTGCATAGAGGCCTAGAGTATTCTCTGTAGCTGAGTGTGCGGACCCCTGCAGCTGAGTGCGTAGGGAAGTATTGAGTCTGTAAACCTATATTGAAGATCAATAAAGAATATTATTGCAGAAATTCCTGTGTTTTAGCTCTTTACTTCTGTTATGTATGATTGTGATATGTGTTGTGATGGAATGGTGCCTTTATAAAATAATGATGTATTGATGCACGAATTTACTTGATTTTCCTTATTATTTGAACGCAATTAATGTTAAGTGATTACGTGAAGATCATAACACTGTCTGTTAAATTTATCAAACACTTAGGTGGATCTGAGTAAATACTGGTCTAAAAGTAATCTATGGTGCACGTAAGTAGCTAATTCGCATGTTCAGGGTCCACAAAAGCTAGTCGTAGACCTTCGCAGAGGTCTAGAGGCCGTTTCAAGGAAGTTACTGTTGTAAGCCATAAGTGCTTAAAGATGTGCGCGAAGGTAGATCTAGGTTGCAGAAGGACATCACACTAATCTCTAGGTGCAGAAAATTGGTTCCAGTGTCCCCCCATACTGCTTCAGGTGAGACTTCAGTCTGCGCACCATGGATTGATGCTAAAAGGGCCAGTAGTGTAGGGATTTGTTTGGTGCAATCAACTCTTAACCTAGGTCAAGATCCCCTAAGCCAACATCCCTTACGAAGAATTTTTTCTTTGCAAAAGTGCTTGCAGCCTTATCCTCCTTTCTCCATGGCATCCCTTGAGGAAGTGTAGTGATTCTGCTAATTACTTCAGGAGTAATTGTAATTGATATTCCTCTTACCATAGTAGTGGCACTGATTCTAGCATGAGGGTTAAGTGCCATGGAAAATTCTTGAGCTACATCATCATCATACCCTCTAAGCAGCTCAAAGAATCCCAACCAGTTATTCCTTCTAAATATTTGGCAACCACTAGGGGGTGGAGGTGTATCTTGGATGTCTCGATGGGTTCCCTTTTGTTAAACCCTATTGTCATGTTCCTTTTCTAGTTGGCTGACTATAGGGAGTTTGGTAGGCTAGCCTTATTTTTTAGGGTGACTGAGAGCTTATAGTAGTGGTGGATGGCTACAATTTCCCCCTATCTCCACACAATTTTTAAACTATTCACAATTCTTTTAAAACTCCCAGGCCCATTGTAATCACTTAAGAACTCTAATTTTTCTATTCCTAGCTATCAATTCAAAGCATAGGAGATATATGCCACCTACCTATCATTGTGATTCTTTAGATGAGGAGACTTTATAAGCAATTGGACCCTACACACCCCCTTTCAGCATTCTCTGTGAATTTACATTGTTTCCTGTAGCTCCTTGCATTTCCTGTAGTTGCTTATGTAGTTAGGTTTCCTGTAGGGTGGCTGAAACAAGTTTTCCTCCTCGATGGATCTCCAAGGTGGTCCCGGTCCTCTCTGATCTCGAAATGAACAAATGGTGCATGAGAGTTTGGAATATTTTCCTTTTATGGCCGATTCCTTGGAGCATTGTATTGGCTGGCAGTGTACCATATTTCCTCTTTGGGATCGTTGACCCACCATTTTTTATCATGTAGCCTCCCCTCGTAATCATCACCCACTCTCACACAACTTAACTCGGCCACCTTTTCAACTCATTCTTCTTGATGTGATGTTGCCACGTGTCAGGCTAACTAGGAGTTAACTTTTTGTTTTCGAGTTGAGGGTGGCCAAATTAACTGGCCACCTCCAGCTTATAAAATCAAACATTTTCATATTCCTACACTTTTATGATATTGTACTAAGGGAAGAATTTGGATGAGGTGCCATACCTGTGCCTTCCTTCTCTTGGTTGCTGCATGCTAGATGGTGTCTCTGTTGTGCTTCTTTTTGTTCAGGTAGGTGCTTTTCCTTGGTCATTTTTCGTATATTTATTACTATTTATGTGGTTTTCCTCTTTGTTGTTGTGTGCAATTGCTTGGTCTTGCTACTGCTGCTAAGCTCTAGAGGGGAGTCATAGTGTCTGCAGAGGTGTTGAAGCTATTTTCTTGCATGGGTGTTGAATGAGAATGCATGGAGAATTGTTCTTGTGAGAACACAGGCTGCAACAGGGTTTCTTGTAGTTACTTTAGGAAATCCTGTAGCTGCCTTTTTCATCATTTTTTTGCTTTTTTTCACTTGGAGGAGGAATGGGTGGTGATGTAGGAGTGGAAGGATGGAAATGGAGGAGATGGAGTGGTAGGTGAGTGAGGCCAATGATGGAATGGACCTTGGACTGTGTAGCAAAGAAGAGAAGGTTAAGGGATGGATTTTTTTTACTCATTAGCATTTCCATATGGAATCAGATGCACATTGGGAGTGTGCCCTAGAACAATGAGTCGGTAATTGTTCACTGAGAGGAAAAAATGGTGCAGGATTGTAGAGCTGGACATTGGGTGCAGATTTGATTTTGGCAGTGGATTCTGAACTTCCCGAGAAGGAGGTGAATCTTGGTATTAATTTGAGCATGGAGGTGTGAGCCTCTAGATTCCTTTGTTGTAGATGCAGGCATCGTATCCTTTTATTTTCTAGTTAGAGAAAATGTACATATGTGTATATGTGTATATCATTGTAAATATTATATCGAGCTAGATTTATAAAGCTCCATAGGAAATATGGTTATTTGTTGGTTGAAGCAAATGTGCATAAGTATATGTGGTGGTTATTGTAAATACCATAATGAGTTGTGTTATAAAGCTCTAGTAAACAATATGATTGTCATGTTTTCAGTAGGTGTTTCATCATAAATACTGCAACGAGATGGGTTATAAAGCTTCGAGGGTAGTATGTTTTGGTTTTCAGCGGTTTTGCTGGTTATAGGTGTCATTGAACACTAAGGATGGTGTTCCCCCAGGGGGGGGGGGGTTTGTAATAGCCCTAGTCAAAAATCCATGTAATAAAGTTAATAAAGGTAAAATAAGACCAAGGTCATGGGACACATATTCCAATATGAATGTTGGGAAAAACATCCAAGTGGGTCTTCATTTCAGTTATTATGGCTAAAGGAAATTGGAAAAGGCAATGGCAAAGGCTTTGAAAAGGAAAAGTGGCATTAATTCCCATTTTATTTATGAAAATAAAGGAAATTAGAAGAAAAGGAAGGTGAAAGGTCATAGGTTGCATGCGAGGAAGAAATTGAAGGAAAATAATGGAAAATTGAAGAAATTAGAGGCCTCATTAATAAAAAGGCCTTTGAGGATCAATTGGTAACCTTTTGTTAGTTCAGTTTTGGAGCTCTCTCTCTCACACACTCTTCGACACTTAGATATTTCTTGGAGCACTCTAGCATTGGATCAAGGAAAGCAAAGGAAGGACAAAGAAGGCAAAGGGAAGCAAAGATCAAGCAAGGAAGAGCAGCATCTAGCGACTACAATGTGATTATTTGTAGGTATCTATTCACATGTGTGATTTCCTTGATAGTTTTGGCATGCATGGTACATGCATGTGTGTATTTGGTTCTCTTGTTGTCATTGGCATGGGTTTTTCCAGGTGTGATAGTGTTCTTCAGACTTGCCTTGCCATTTCCGGATAGCCATAATGTGATGAGTTCTCTTATATTTGGTGAGCTGGATTGTCGGATGGTTTCTAAACTTAGTGAGGTGGTCTCTGAAAGAAAGAAAACAAGGCCTAGGAATCCTTGGACCAGACCGGGATTGCAGTAAAGCCAGATTTTGTGTGCCTCGGTGGGCCTAGGAATCCTCAACCGATGAATGGCAGGATATATGATAAAGCCTAGAGGTGTGTGCCCTCGATCAGGTCTAGGAATCCTTGATTAATGAATGGAAGGATATATGCTAAATCTTGGAGGGTGGAGTCTTGATTAGGGTTAGGAATCCTCAACTATTGTATGACAAGCTATATGGGAAATCCTAGAGACTAGGAGACAGGAAAATTCCTCACAGTGTAGGTGGAGAAATCCGATGGCATCCATGCTTGTTTAGGGCCTAGTGATCCGATGGGGATTGCGGTAAAGCCTTAGGAAACCTGGTTTGGTTTGGTTTGGTTTTGAGTCCCACATTTATGCTTGGAATATGGCACAGGGGTGATTGGTTTTAAGAAAGATTTGGTTCAACCAATCTATGGTCAGGTGGTTCGTGGAAGTCCCATACCTGGTTGGCTTTTGCATCCATTAATAAGAGCTCTTTCTCCTTGGTATTTCATGTGTAAATGTATTGGCTTATATGCAGCTTTTATGGTTGTTATATCCTTGTTATTTCTATTGGTTATATGATGGTTATGAGTATGTTTTATGACAGAATTGATGTATGCCTCTCATCATGTTTTGTTTAGTAATTGAAAATACAATAAACACATGACCTAATAGATGATAATAAAACTATTATGACATGGAAATAAATCTTCTTTAAGAATCTCAGATAAGTATAAGACCCCTATGCTCAGATCTATTGTATGACCTGTAGATTGCATGTTTGTGACATGTTTAACAAAATGTCTATCATGGATAGTAGGGGTCCAATCAAGTCATTGATCAAGTGTTTGCATTAATACATGTGTTCCATTATTATTTAACATTTCTAAAATTTTCATGAAGTTATGGGCAGCGGCCCGAGTCTTGGCCTTGACAAAGTGGCACATAATTCGTGGTCATTGGCTCAAAACAAGCTGAAAAATTGCACAAACAGATACCCTTGGTGTGGGAGCGACTGGAAAGTCTCAGTTGCATAAATGGCTTGTCATGGGAGCAACTGGGGGTCCAGATCAGTGAAATGTCAAGTTGCCTTAGGGGTTGGTCACCTAGAAGGGTTGGTTGTATTGATGAATGTTCTGTAGCATGTGTGAAAGGTTATATTGATTTGGTTTTGTCTGTTCCACTTCCTTAATTGTATATGGGGAGTTGAATCACATCATAGTAGCTTCTCATCACATGTTTAGCCCAGTGGACCGATTAACTTGGGTAAATGTGGGAGGTGGGTGTTACAGCTTGAATACAAAAGAAAGGAAGGTGTCGAAGGATATATGATAAAGCCTAGAGGTGTGTGCCCTCGATCAGGCCTAGGAATCCTTGATTGATGAATGGCAGGATATATGCTAAATCTTGGAGGGTGCAGTCTTGATTAGGCTTAGGAATCCTCAACTGTTGTATGACAGGCTATATGGGAAATCCTAGAGACTAGGAGACAGGAAAATTCCTCACAGTGAAGGTGGAGAAATTCGATGGCATCCATGCTTGTTTAGGGCCTAGTGATCCGATGGGGATTGCGGTAAAGCCTGAGGAAACCTGGTTTGGTTTGGTTTGGTTTTGAGTCCCACATTTATGCTTGGAATATGGCACAGGGGTGATTGGTTTTAAGAAAGATTTGGTTCAACCAATCTATGGTCAGATGGTTCGTGGAAGTCCCATACCTGGTTGGCTTTTGCATTCATTTATAAGAGCTATTTCTCCTTGGTATTTCATGTGTAAATGTATTGGCTTATATGCGGCTTTTATGGTTGTTATATCCTTGTTATTTCTGTTGGTTATATGATGGTTATGAGTATGTTTTATGATAGAATTGATGTATGCCTCTCATCATGTTTTGTTTAGTAATTGAAAATACAATAAATACATGACCTAATAGATGATAATGAAACTATTATGATATGGAAATAAAGCTTCTTTACGAATCTCAGATAAGTATAAGACCCCTATTCTCATATCTATTGTATGACCTGTAGATTGTATATTTGTGACATGTTTAATGAAATGTCTATCATGGATAGTAGGGGTCCAATCAAGTCATTGATCAAGTGTTTGCATTAATACCTGTGTTCCATTGTTATTTAGCATTTCTGAAATTTTCATGAAGTTATGGGTAGTGACCCAAGTCTTGGCCCTAACAAAGTGGCACATAATTTGTGGTCATTGGCTCAAAACAAGCTGAAAAATTGCACAAACACATACCCTTGGTGTTGGAGCGACTGGAAAGTCTCAGTTTCATAAATGGCTTGTCATGGGAACCGCTGGGGGTCCAGATTAGTGAAATGTCAAGTTGCCTCAAGGGTTGGTCACCTAGAAGTGTTGGTTGTATTGATGAATGTTATGTAGCATGTGTGAAAGTTCAGATTGATTTGGTTTTGTCTGTTCCACTTCCTTAATTGTATATGGGGAGTTGAATCACATCATAGTAGCCTCTCATCACATGTTTACCCCAGCGGACTGGTTAACTTGGGTAAATGTGGGAGGAGGGTGTTACAGCTTGAATACAAAAGAAAGGAAGGTGTCAAAGGATATATGATAAAGCCTAGAGGTGTGTGCCCTCGATCAGGCCTAGGAATCCTTGATTGATGCATGGCAGGATATATGCTAAATCTTGGAGGGTGGAGTCTTGATTAGGCTTAGGAATCCTCAACTGTTGTATGACAGGCTATATGGGAAATCCTAGAGACCAGGAGACAGGAAAATTCCTCACAGTGTAGGTGGAGAAATCTAATGGCATCCATGCTTGTTTAGGGCCTAGTGATTCGATGGGGATTGCGGTAAAGCCTGAGGAAACCTGGTTTGGTTTGGTTTGGTTTTGAGTCCCACATTTATGCTTGGAATATGGCATAGGGGTGATTGGTTTTAAGAAAGATTTGGTTCAACCAATCTATGGTCAGGTGGTTCGTGGAAGTCCCATACCTGGTTGGCTTTTGCATTCATTAATAAGAGCTCTTTCTCCTTGGCATTTCATGTGTAAATGTATTGGCTTATATGCGGCTTTTATGGTTGTTATATCCTTGTTATTTTTGTTGGTTATATGATGGTTATGAGTATGTTTTATGACAGAATTGATGTATGCCTCTCATCATGTTTTGTTTAGTAATTGAAAATACAATAAATACATGACCTAATAGATGATAATGAAACTATTATGATATGGAAATAAAGCTTCTTTACGAATCGCAGATAAGTATAAGACCCCTATGCTCAGATCTATTGTATGATCTGTAGATTGCATATTTGTGACATGTTTAACGAAATGTCTATCATGGATAGTAGGGGTCCAATCAAGTCATTGATCAAGTGTTTGCATTAATACCTGCGTTCCATTGTTATTTAGCATTTCTGAAATTTTCATGAAGTTATGGGCAGTGGCCTGAGTCTTGGCCCTGACAAGATGGCACATAATTCGTGGTCATTGGCTCAAAACAAGTTGAAAAATTGCACAAACACATACCCTTGGTGTGGGAGCGACTGGAAAGTCTCAGTTGCATAAATGGCTTGTCATGGGAGCAGCTGGGGGTCCAGATCAGTGAAATGTCAAGTTGCCTCAGGGGTTGGTCACCTAGAAGGGTTGGTTGTATTGATGAATGTTCTGTAGCATGTGTGAAAGGTCAGATTGATTTGGTTTTGTCTGTTCCACTTCCTTAATTGTATATGGGGAGTTGAATCACATCATAGTAGCCTCTCATCACATGTTTACCCCAACGGACCAGTTAACTTGGGTAAATGTGGGAGGAGGGTGTTACAGCTTGAATACAAAAGAAAGGAAGGTGTCGAAGGATATATGATAAAGCCTAGAGGTGTGTGCCCTTGATCAGGCCTAGGAATCCTTGATTGATGAATGGCAGGATATATGCTAAATCTTGGAGGGTGGAGTCTCGATTAGGCTTAGGAATCCTCAACTGTTGTATGACAGGCTATATTGGAAATCCTAGAGACCAGGAGACAGAAAAATTCCTCACAGTGTAGGTGGAGAAATCCGATGGCATCCATGCTTGTTTAGGGCCTAGTGATCCGATGGGGATTGCGGTAAAGCCTGAGGAAACCTGGTTTGGTTTGGTTTGGTTTTGAGTCCCACATTTATGCTTGGAATATGGCACAGGGGTGATTGGTTTTAAGAAAGATTTGGTTCAGCCAATCTATGGTTAGGTGGTTCGTGGAAGTCCCATACCTGGTTGGCTTTTGCATTCATTAATAAGAGCTCTTTCTCCTTGGTATTTCATGTGTAAATGTATTGGCTTATATGCGGCTTTTATGGTTGTTATATCCTTGTTATTTCTGTTGGTTATATGATGGTTATGAGTATGTTTTATGACAGAATTGATGTATGCCTCTCATCATGTTTTGTTTAGTAATTGAAAATACAATAAATACATGACCTAATAGATGATAATGAAACTATTATGATATGGAAATAAAGCTTCTTTACGAATCTCAGATAAGTATAAGACCCCTATGCTCAGATCTATTGTATGACCTGTAGATTGCATATTTGTGACATGTTTAACGAAATGTCCATCATGGATAGTAGGGGTCCAATCAAGTCATTGATCAAGTGTTTACATTAATACCTGTGTTCCATTTTTATTTAGCATTTCTGAAATTTTCTTGAAGTTATGGGCAGTGGCCCGAGTCTTGGCCCTGACAAAGTGGCACATAATTCGTGGTCATTGGCTCAAAACAAGTTGAAAAATTGCACAAACACATACCCTTGGTGTGGGAGCGACTGGAAAGTCTTAGTTGCGTAAATGGCTTGTCATGGGAGTAGTTGGGGGTCCAGATCAGTGAAATGTCAAGTTGCCTCAGGGGTTGGTCACCTAGAAGGGTTGGTTGTATTGATGAATGTTCTGTAGCATGTGTGAAAAGTCAGATTGATTTGGTTTTGTCTGTTCCACTTCCTTAATTGTATATGGGGAGTTGAATCACATCATAGTAGCCTCTCATCACATGTTTACCCCAGCGGACCGGTTAATGTGGGAGGAGGGTGCTTGAATACAAAAGAAAGGAAGGTGTCGAAGGATATACCTGATAAGCACCACTTGAGGGTTGAGTATCAAAACTACTACTATTTCAATTCTCACATGGTTTTGTAGGTTAAAAAGGAAGAGAAAGGGAAAGAAATTAAATCCTGGTCTACTGACAAACAATCCCAAAATATGATGGAAAATAATGAAAGTGGTCTAAAATCTAGTCCTGGCCTAATGTAAAATAAAGACAAGTAAAGTTGAAGCAAGGAAAGGAGATAATGTAGATGGTTTTGGTTGGAATGTTGCAATTCTTTAAGTCTTGTAATCAATAGATGATTGGTGCAATGACAATAATGTGTAAGAAATCCTACTCAACCAAGGGTGGGAGATCATAACAAAGAGTTGTATGTTATTCTCTATGGAGTATCATATGACAAACTTATAATATGGAATTAATTATGACCTCAAGGACTCATTGTTGTTATTTTGGAACTCTTAACAACATGTAACAACCTATTCATCTTTGTTTCTACCTCTTTTGCCCTTGCTCTAATAAATTTCATATCTCTTAATATTATTGTGCCTTAGCCCTATTTCAAGTTCTTCTATCAACACCTTTTCCTAATGTCATCTACGTATATGTTTTAATTGTTATTGGTATTTTTCCAACATCTCATATTATCTCTACTTTTTAAATCAACTTTTTAAAATATTAATTATTACTCATTTTGTTTTGGGCTTTAAATCATTAACTATTTATCTCAAGTTATTAAATTAACTCAAATAATTATACATTATACATTATAAATAAAAAATCAAATCAAATCAACTATATAATATTTAATTATTTATACCATATTACTTTATTAAAAAAAACAAACAAATCACTTTCCAACTAAAGTGACTATCATAAAAAACAAAATCATTGAAAAACAAACAAACAACTTTCCAACTAAAGTGACCATCACAAAAAATCAATGAATCATTTTCATAAACACTTATGCCATGCCATTAATAACATAAAATGGTTATGGTTTACGGGGTAATTTTAATTTTGTGTTAAAATTAAATTTAATATTAATGTACAGATGGTGTGATAATTGTGATTGAATTGATTTTTTTGGGATAGTTTTTTTTGTTTGTTTTTTTCCAAAAAAATTACAATTTTATCAAAATTTTATCACTAAATTTCAGTAAAAATAAATTTTATCACTAAATTTCAGTAAAAATTATCAGAGAAAATATTTTATAATTTTTTCAATAAAAATAGAAAATATTACAATCTCACCCAAAATATTAATATCGCTAAATTCCAAAGGAAAAATAACCTTCTTGGACCACGCCATTTGAATGGGACAGAAAATTTGATTGGCAGTAGGCAAGAGGATGATAGCTTTGGACTATTTAATTTGAAGATTCCGAAAAGTTGCTTTGAATTTAGTGAACTATGTACTGTAAAAGTAATCCAAGTATCATTGACTGGATGATGTTGATATCTGTGCACAGACCAATCCTTCAAGATCTGCCACTCATATATTTTATCACGTGGCCTCTTACCTTCTTCCAGCACATGATCAACTACCAATCCAAGTCTTTGACTTCTTTAATTAATTCATGGATGAACATCACTATGTATAATATTTTAACAGCTCGCTTCTGCTATGATGGAATGTTTTGAGTAAGTACCAGTCGCATTTTCTTGACATGGGATCCATCCATGGCCTTTGTTGGTTGTTGACACTGTCGCTATTGTCAACGAATGCATCATTTGGGCTGCCCACAAACAGAGCCTCATACAAAGCTGCCCAACAAATCAATGCCCAAGGACCTTACGTTGGCCTGATCATGGCCGACCAATCAGAGGAAGAAGTACTTGTTGTTGCCAATATCTTCATACCTCATAATGAAACCCCATGGCTAGATTTCTCAGGTAGCCTCAACTCAATACAGTCTTTTCTCCAGGAGTTTTACATTTCAGAGTTTGTTTCGTTTTTTCTTTTTTTTTCATTCAAGGAAAGATATGGGTTTTCTTTTTAGTCCAAAAGAAAAAGTGAAGTTGCTGCTACCACGCCAGCCAATAGTTATATTCATTTAAGAGTACTTAGAGTACAGGCTCCGAGCCATTACAACAATAATTATCAAAACATTAGAACTCATTATGTCACCGGTGAAGATTTAATATAGGTGGAAGATAATAACCATTCTTCCCAACCACAAGAAATAACCTTAATTGTGTTTTATATCCCGTAGACTCTGATTTTAAATGATAAACTATAATCACCTTGCAATCCAACATTATTACTAAATCTTGAAATATACACCTAACTGTGTTACTCTGTGGTTATTGTTTATCTTTTACCTTAAAGCATATGAAATCATTAAATTACATGTGGTGAAATCCAGTTATATCTGGATTGAAAATTGCATATCTCAACTTAGGACATCTATTTGTGAAAACCAGTATTTAGGTCTGTTAGGTTTGCATCCATGTTAATCACCTTAATCAATACAACCAACTTCTCTTCTAAAGTCAATGCAATGGCACACAAACAGTTGATGGATCATCCCACCCACACCCAGATTGTAAAATGCACCTCAATTTTCCAGGGATAATACTGATCAAATGGCATTCTCAGGAAGGAGGTTCAACATTGGAAGTATCAATGGGAAGCAGATTATATATGTTAGATGTGGGGAGCGCAGGGTAATCAATTCTCTTTCTAGCTCAACGTGTTTCAATAAACTTATGAACAGCAAGGTTGTGGGCATTCTGTTTGAAATGATCTGAAGGAAATATGATGCAGTTGAATGCAGGGGTTACCACTCAGATGCTGGTAGATATATTTGACATAGCTGGGGTTGTGCACTATGGAACTGCTGGGAATGTGAACGATTCTCTTTGTATTGGAAGTGTTAGCATTCCCAAGTACTTTGCTTACACAGGCTCATGGAAATGGACAGTATGTATGCCTTTTCTTTTTTCCTATTCATGGAAGTGGGCAGTATGTATGTCGTATTTTTTATCTTTTTCCTGCTCTAAGAATAAATAGTGCTCAAGAAATGTTAACTTCTGTTGATCATATAAAACCCACCAACAAGTTAATTGTACTTTACCTACATTGTACTTTACCTACATTGTAGTGAAGATGATGTCATTTTCCTATCTTCATTTTCTTTATGTAATTGATTTTGAGTTGGGCTCAAGGATAGAATGTAATTTCATGTTTTCCTGTCAATGTCATCTACAAAAATTCCAATTATTTACCAATTAATATTCTAGATCACTTGCAAATTTGCAATAATCACAAACTAACTATTTACGGTTTCTATAATACCTAACTTGAATGGACCATCATACCTAATTTAAAAAGAAAGTTCAATGGTCAAATTTCATTAATTCATCCATGCATGCATGTCTTTAATAGAAGGCTGCTGTTACATTTAATTATCACAGTTGATATAGTTGGACTATTTGTTTTTTTTGAGCTTAGAGGCTCATTCTACAGCCTAGTATGATGTGTAATGCTGTCAGTCCATCATCAAAGTTGAAATTTTGTTTATGTTGGCCCAAATAAAAAATTTTAAAATAAAAAATAAATAACTACACAAAATATTTAAATAATGTCGGTTCATAAAAAAATTTGCAGTTGAAGAAATTGGATCCCTCTCAGCTCATGTTTGATCCGTATTTAAGATGGATCTATGCTGGTTTTTTCTGGGTTCAATTTCCACAAGTGATATGTTGGTCTGTGCCTCATGGAATAGAGGTTCACTTCAACGTGCCTTGGGATACCTCGGCCCCTGCTAAATCATAAGTTATAGGTATATCTGACTTGCACACTGCTGGATATACTCCTGGGTTACAGTGGTAGTCAGTGGAATTGATCTTGAACCTAGCCTAAATTACACCAATGTGTTACTAATTACCATGGTTAAAAGAAGAAAAAATGAATGACCATTCATCACTTATATGGAGAGTAGACATTAAAACTTTATTAGTTCACCTCTGTGTGCCTTAAGGAGGTGTTAACTCAATAAAGGACTACATACAGTTTCTCTTTTGCTCATGGTCATTACTCTCAAACTTATTATAAGAACTAATGAGAACACACAACGTTCAAAAAACCAAAGAACATCACTTTTTTACACAATTGCTTATCCATTTTCCTAGATCCTAGAACTAATTCATGAACTTTTTAATGCTTTAATTCAAGCACTAGATGTTTTAAATCCCCCTGTAATATTATTCCTGTAAAAATAAAAGATGTTATTTGTGGGCAGAAATTTGGTGCCAATGAGGCAGAGCAATTTCAACACATCCATTTCGGAGATTATAATGTCCCGTTAGGCAGCCGAACAAATCTGTTGAGCAATGTGATCTTTGAGAAGGAAGATTTCTTCTCAGAAGAAAGTGAAATGAAAGAAATATTTTGGCTTGAAGCAACCGCACAATGGTTCCATATTGCAGGAAAACTCAAGGTACTTCCCTTGTCAAGCCTTGTATCCCTAGTTTATTTTTATTTGTACAATCTACTGATTTGTATCTTGATTTCCAGGATGCCTCACCATTCTTCAACTCTTGAAGATTGAAGCTAATAAGCAAATTTGTTGTCTGAACAACTTCATTAAAGATATCGATAGAGAGATTGATTTGTAATTATAGTACTGGAAAAGTTGCAGGAATTTGGTCATACTATCCTTGTGTTTATGATTTTCTAAATATGATGTTTATAACTCTGAATGTGCAATTGCTTTTTTTGGGGAATAATAAGCATACTTTTAATTACAGGATCTAAGGCTGGAATCATGCATTAACACTACAATCTGCCTTACTGAAATCCCCAAAGTAGTAGTTGGACTGAAAGCCTCTACTGCAGATATTTTTCTTGATAATGCTGCATACAGAGAGTTCTTATTTACTCGCTTTCAAGTGGCTTCTGTGGATGAAGAAAGCGCGGCCATAGCAATGGTTGGTCATCTCTTTCCTTCTCTGCATCCATGGAGACAAAGTATTAGCAACAAAGAGAGTACGTGCATCACTGTAATCTGTTGTTCACACTATCTTAACAATCTGAGTTTATGAGGTTTTATATAATTGCAGGTCTGCCTGTCAAACAAGGTGCCAGTAGTTGTGTTCCGTGGATTATCTGATATGGCAGGGGATGATAAGGGAAATCTTGCATCAATTTTCAACTCTTTGGCTGCTAAAAATGCCCTTAGAGCTGCAGTTGCATTTCTCAGCATGCTGCAAAATGACACAGAAATTGAAGCAGTTCCAAATCTTATGCAATTTGCCAATATTTGATCAACATTTAGGACGTCATATGCAGCATATGATTTGAATCTGAGCCTGGAAGGTCAGGGCTTACAACTAGGTGATTATTTTCCACTTTATCTTGGGAGGTTAACAGGAGTACTCTGTAAATCATTTTCATGTAAAAGTCTCCAGAAATGAATCAGTATGCCTTCTGGTCATTATTTGGTCGAAAGAAAAAGCAGTGGTGATTCCGGCCCTGTAGGAGCAGAAGATTCTTGAATTGCAGCATGGTTCTCAATGGTGACAACTTGATATGTTCTTAATGGTCCTACAACTTGAAGGAAGACCTTGTACCTCAAAGTTTACTTGAACTGTGACGATTTTGAAGTTGAGTACGTTTTAGTCCTACTGCAAATATGTTATTCGTGCTGCTCTTGTAGAAATAAAATGAGATGTTTCCCTTCTCTAATTTAAGAATATTTTATAATAATTGACTGTAGAGTGACAATAAAATGAGATGTTTCACTTTCTCCCATTGAAGAATATTTTTTAATAATTGTCTGTAGAGTGGTATGGAAACGGGTAGTATATAGAGTAATATGGAAAGGTATTTTGTAGATTAGTATAGAAAGAGTAGTATAGAAGAGATATTGTAATATCATGTTGTATTATGTTATTTAAATATTTTTAATTGGTCAAATTACATTAAAAATAAAAATAAATAAAATTTAATGATAATAATAATTGTTAAAATTTTCAGGAACAATTTGTATAGATATTTAACGTTTTGGGTGGACACTCCACTCATTATCATGGACCAAAAAGTTAAAAAATGATAAAAGTGTTTATTTTTTGTGAATCTATGTGTTTTTATTTTAGTATTTTACATCTTGAAACAGTTCCACAAAAATTTTCCTGTCTCACCCTTATCCGATTTAGAAAACTACCAAAACATAAAACCAAATTCCAATCCGTATCCACTAGAAATAGAAAGATCAATAAAACCAGAGACTTTTAAAACCAAGAACAACCAACAACCATCAGGGGTTTGAAAAGTGAAACGAAGCGGGGTTCTCTAGCACCCTATGAGGAGAGAGAGGATTGAACAAGTAGTAGGCATGCATCTCCATGTGAGCTAGTCTTCCTATGAGGCATTCCAGTTTTTCCATCATTCTCCTTTGTCTTCTCACCAGGTGGCTAGAGTATCTTGCCTTCTCCACTCAAAAACTTATTACATAAAATAATAAATAGTCAAAATATAAATTATGAAATAAAATAATAAGGGGATCGGAGTATAGATCCATTTTACCTACTGATCTACTGTAATGCCCCGGTAGAATATAAATGTGGATTTTACTATGGTAAAAAGACAATATAATAGTAGTGTTGTTTATGTTTAAAAGAAACAAAAACTGTGATAACTACATTATTAAATAAATGGAATGTTTTCTTGAAATGCTGGCAGCCTCTAGGAGGTGTATTTCAAAGAAAGGAAATCAGTTGTCATAACTGATTTGAACTGCCCTCCCAAACAGGAAAAGTCCTGGGGGTAAGGAGGAAGTTCTGTGCTGTTGGGACAAACAAAAGGGATTCTTTTCCAGAGGAAGAAAAGAGGAAAAGAGAAGATATTGAGGAAAAATTGGTTAAGTCTAGTAGGGACCAGATAACCAGGCAGTAGGTGCCCAGATCTTGTTGAGGGCTTGAGGCCTGCAAGATAGCTCGGGGGAGAGAATTCCGTCAGAAGATGGATCTCATGGCTGGGTGGACGAGCAGACTCGAAGCACAGGTGACTTGCTTGAGTATCTAATTGTGATTTTGACAGAACGGGTACGGTTCCTAATCTCAGAATCCTTTTGCATAAAACAAGACTTATAAATGATTACAGAAGTAAATCAGATCTGTCATAGTTTCTTAGTACTGTTACAACGTACTTAGAAGTAAATCAAATCTGTCATAGTTTCTTAGTACTGTTACAACATACTTGGAACCGCATAAGTATGGTCAAGGAATAGGCTATTCGCTGATAGACCTGGCTTAGAAACTAATTGGCAGTTAGTAAACATACAGAGGGTTGGGTTATGGAAATGCCTGGGTAGCGTATGCAATACCAAAGATAATTCATTCTCTGTCTAAGTCATTTATTATATGCCTGTCACGGGTGCAGAGTAGTTTATTATATGTCTGTTACGGGTGCAGAGTAGTCTGGCACGAAACAGGCATAGGTAACCGAGGCAGTATGTGCTCGAGAAAGCTATATCAAAATAAACATAAACTGAAATACCCGAAACGTAACTATTGTTACATATTATAAGCTATGAATTACGAGTCTGGAATACTCAGATCCCGGCAAAGGGACACGGCTGTAGCCGGAATGCATCTATTGAAACAAACAGAAAACGAACATGCCAATATATATATATATATATGTAAACCTGGTAGATGCAATATGAAACCATCACTCAGATAAGCAGAGGAATATCTTACGGCTACATGGGACTCTGTCCCTGAATATAAACTATGCGACTTATCCACAGCTTCGCAATAAAAGAACAGCGAAACTAGTTAAAGAGGAACGAAGTAAAGTGGATAAACCCTCATGCTATGTACAAATCCTTCTGTTTTCGATTAGAAAACCCTCATACTTAATCAAAAGAAAACAGAACGGAGGAATCATCGTTTATCTATACTGAGAGCATGTATATCAAAGAAATAACAGACCTCGACTAGCATGCATAAATTAGAAACTGTTCTATATAGGTCGACAATGTAGATACATAAACTGAAATACGCATTTTAGCAGCGTTAAGATATAGAGCGTTTCTGTACACAGAACAATATAATGGCATTGACATTTAACTTCGAAGACAAAATGAATATCCATTAGACGAATACCATGAGATATATTTCAAAGAAAGCTTATGCCATCGGTGGGCTTGAACATAAGGCCAAGTTCTGCATATGTCGTCAAGTGAAGAGAAAAACAATATAGCAGTGTACTCTTGATAGGAAAACAGTATGCGTATACAGAAAATAAGGGTAGTATTTAACAAAGGACCTGTTCCGCCAACTCCCAAATAAAGCTTACGGCCAGGCCAAAGCTGGGAGATTACACAAAAAAAATAATAGACCCAAGATTCGGCAGCGTAAAAGGAAACCACCTTAATCCATGAAGGAACAAGAAAAACGAAAGATGGGTTCCGTATGGAACGGATTCCCCAGACAAATCTCTAAACTCACCGGTCATAGCTCATAAGCAACCGCGAGGGTTCTCTTGGAAAATACCTCTTGAACTCAAACATGGGACCGGCAAACCCTCGGGGTCTGAAAATAAAACATAGAGCATCACTCAGAAAAAAAAACAAAAGGTTCTGAGCTAGTTTAAAGAAAAGGACAGGTAAACGTTATCGAGACCAACCTCGATCCGTCGGAATGAAAGACTGTCAAGACCATCACCTCGTTTCCATAAACTGGTATGCAACTCCACCTGTGCTCGCCCAACAACAGAAGGGCACACATTAATCAATCATAACATTACAGTGGAATAACAAGAAGGTTATTGAATAATCACAGAGCGTAAGTCACCTGAGAGGAGGTGGAGCTGGGCCCTTCTCGGCCTGTGAAGCAATTGCAGGTGCTAAACTGTAAGTCTGTAAAAACTGAACCAGAGTCTCGGCAGAGCACTGAACTGACAATACAATGCGAACAAATGAACCCCAACCTTGGCTCACGAGGTTTAAGTAGTGACTCGAGACCCTGGAAGGTATTTCCACCGTTTGATCGCCAAATTAGATCCTGGCCATTCAGATGAAGCGGGGAGAAGAGGCAGGAAGGTCGAGGATCCCAAGACCAAGGTGTCACATGGCCATGTGTACTGGCCATGCCACCTGGTCAGCTGTAAGCCGATACAACCAATGTGGTAGGTGCGTTGAGTTTGCCAAGTCTACAGCCGAACCTCCAAACCCCGCGCCCATTAATGCTCCGTATGCTGGGGAGGGTTTAGGGGTTAGGCCAAGGGTCAACATATATGTTACACCAAAACAAGTTAACGCTTATACCATATTGCAAACATCACAACCAATGCCAACCAATGAGCTAATAATTGTATTATGGTGAACCTTGCATAGAATAGTGAATGACCAAATAACCATTAGGTGAAGCTCGGAAGCATATATGTGGTGGTAACATATGAGGTAACAGCTCATGCATATAGTATGGGTCTTAATAATTAGACTATAGAATTTTTTTTTACTATGTATATTTATGTGTAGGGGATTGTGACAAAATGGTATCAGAGCCGAGTTACAACACTGTGGCCTCAATATGACATGTTTCACTGTGCAGCAGCATACACCATATATATATACAAAAAAAAAACTAATAAAAGTACTTAACTGTTGTTCTGTTATGAAGGGGTGATACACAGAACTAAACAAGCTAGCAGACAAGCCAAAGAAAGAAAAGACAAAGTAACAAAATGCAGGGAGACGGTAGTAACCCTCAGGAAAATCCAGAACTGTGGGTACAGTTGGGTGAGGCAACACGAAGTACCAATCTGGCAATACTTGAAACTGTTCAGGAATTGAAAAATGAGATGGCACGCTTAGGAGAAGACCATGCACGTTTAACAGTAGAACAAGAAAGAATTCTGAAGAGTTTGTCAGACAGGCAGAATCCACCTTCATCTAACCCCAGCGCGGAACAACAGAGGGTGACAGAGGAGCAAGACTTTCAAAATGCACCTGAAAATTCAGAAGACAAGGAGGATCATTCTGACAATGTGCCACAACAGCAAACCTCAAAACGTCAGAAAATGGAGCTGCAGGGAGAATTTCGGAAGATTAAACCCCCGCATTTCGATGGCGAACAGGAGGAGGCAGCAGAAGCATGGTTGATAAACATGAATAAATATTTTCAGTTGTATGAGTATGATCACAACTTAAAAGTGAGGCTGGCTATTTTTCAGCTACAAGGTAAGGCAACCTTGTGGTGGGAGGAAATCAAGATCGTTAAAGGGGTCAACGAACGAACCATTACTTGGGAGAAGTTTCAGAAATACTTCAAAGAAAGGTACCTAACTGAGCATTTCTACGATGAGAAAGAAAGAGAGTTCCATGATTTAAGACTGGGGCAGCAGACTATGGACGAGTTCATTAACCGCTTTACCTCTCTGCTACGTTATGTACCTTATATCAAGGAGGAGAAAGCCAAGGTTCAAAGGTTTGTGAGCAGTTTACCTGCATATATAAGAGAACGGATTGAGTTTGACAATCCTAGAACCATGGATGAAGCCATTCGAAAAGCAAGGATCTGCTACCAACAGAATAAACAGAAGGGGGATGCCTCAAACAAAAGATGGAATGAGAAAAAGAGCAGTCGGATGGCTGGAAACAGCAAGGGAGGTCGCAACAATGGAAGTAAGGGAGCTGGTAAAGGGTTAAACAGTAGATCTGTAGCAAGAGGTGCATCCCGAGCAAGGCCAGCAAGTGAATCTAGAATAAGTGAACAGCCTGTTAGGCCAGAAAGTGAAGGGGTGACCAAACCTCCAGTGCAATGCTGGGGCTGTGGAGGACCTCACTATGTCAAAAATTGCTCGCAGCGAAAAGGGACAGACCAGATATCCCAGATTCATGAGGCGTCGACCGTTGGGGACGTGGCACGTAGTATATCCAGAATTAATGCAGCTTTGGAGGATCGCCAAGCAGAGTACCAGCCATCTATGGTTGAATTTGAAGGTAACATTTCGAACCTTTCTTTAGCTGTTCTTATTGATCCAGGAGCTACTTTAAGTTATGTTAGCCCAAAGATAGTAGAACAGTGTAAATTACAATCTGAGAAATTCAGAAATTCGTGGCTGGTTCAATTAGCTACGGGAGCCAAGAGGCGAGTCTTGGCCAAAATAAATAAATGCCCTTTAACCATAGCAGGGCAGCCAATAGTGGCAAACCTGAACATATTTCCGTTGGGTTCATATGGCGTCCTGATTGGGATGGATTGGCTGGAAAAACACTAGTCATTAGTAAATTGCAAGACGAAAACTATCTATTATAAGGATAACCATGGAGAGCAGCAGGAGCTACAAGGAATCAAACATCATGTACAGATTCGACCCATTACAGCATCTCAGTTAGCCAAATGCATCAAGAAGAAGTGTCAAATTTATGCTATTCAGGTGGGTTACGCAAATCAGAAGGATAAAACAGCTATGCTGGGCAACATTCCGGTAGTACAAGAGTTTGTAGATGTATTTCCTGAGGAAGTACCCGGACTGCCACCTAAAAGAGATGTGGACTTTACCATTGAACTGATTCCGGGAGCGGCACCCGTGTCACGGGCGCCTTACCGAATGAGCGTACCAGAGCTAACAGAATTAAAAATGCAACTGCAGGAGTTGTTAGACAAGAATTACATCCATCCCAGCGTATCACCCTGGGGAGCCCCAGTGTTATTTGTCAAAAAGAAAGACAGAACTTTCCGGATGTGCATTGATTATCGTCAGCTGAATAAGCTCACGATCAAAAATAAGTATCCCTTACCTCGGATCGATGAACTTTTTGATCAGGTGAAGGGAGCAACAATATTCTCTAAGATCGATTTGCGATCTGGTTATCATAAGATCAGAATTAAGGAGGAGGATATCGCAAAAACAGCTTTTAGAACGCGGTATGGGCATTACGAGTTCGTGGTGCTACCTTTTGGTTTGACCAATGCACCTGCTACATTCATGTGTTTGATGAACAACGTGTTTCACAAGTTCTTAGATAAGTTTGTGTTAATCTTCATAGATGACATTCTGATTTACTCCCAATCAAGAAAGGAGCATGAAGAACATCTTAGAGTGGTGTTGCAAACTTTGCGGGAACATCAGTTATATGCAAAGTTTAGTAAGTGTGATTTCTTCAAGGAGGAAATACAATATTTGGGTCATGTGATCTCAAAGGAAGGAATTGCAGTGGACCCTGAAAAAATCAGAACTATAATGGAGTGGCCTATACCAAAGGACGTGGCAGATATCAGATCCTTCATGGGGCTAGCAGGTTATTATAGAAGGTTTGTGGAGGGCTTCTCAAGGGTAGAATACCCTATTACTTCCTTACAAAAGAAGGGGAAGGTATTTAAGTGGACTTCAGAATGTCAGCGAAGTTTTGAACAGCTCAAACATTTACTCACCACTGCACCTATCTTGAGTATAGCTGATCCTAATAAGGATTACGTGGTCTGTACTAATGCAAGAAAAGAAGGTGTGGGGGGAGTGTTAATGCAAGAAGGAAGAGTGATTGCTTATGAATCACGGAAATTGAAGGAACATGAACAGAAATACTCCGCTTACGACTTGGAATTGGCAGCTGTTATCCGTGCGCTGAAAATGTGGAGACATTATCTGTTAGGAAGAAAATTTCTGTTGTTGACAGACCATCATAGTTTGACGAACTATTTCAGTCAACCCACCTTGAAAATGAGACAAGCTCGATGGGCAGATTTCTTAAGTGGGTTCGATTTTGAAATTAAGCATTTGAAGGGAAAGGAGAATCCAGTGGCTGATGCGTTGAGCCGAAAGGTGCAATGTGTGTGCAGAATTTCAGTCAGTAAATGGCAGAGTACCTTACTTGAAAAGATAAAAGCAGCAACTGATCAAGATGCGGTATATCATCAAATTAAACAGCAAATACAACAACTTTCTGATAAGGAAATACAACAAGGATACGAGTTAGATGATGCCGGAGTGCTGTATTTTCATAAAAGGTTGTATGTGCCCAATGAAAATGATCTTCGAAAATTGATTCTGGATGAATTCCATACCAGCCATTACACCAGACATCCAGGGTACCATAAAATGGTTGTCGCACTTCGGAAGGAATATTATTGGCCAAGAATGAAGAAAGACGTAGCTGAATATCTAGCGCGGTGTCTAGAATGCCAGCAGATTAAAACAGAACATATGCATCCAGCAGGGTTGCTACAACCCTTACCCATTCCGAAATGGAAATGGGAGATCATTTCCATGGACTTTATAACCGGGTTGCCTCGAACAAAGAAAAATAATGATTCCATTATGGTAGTAGTGGATAAATTAAGTAAGGCAGCACACTTCATACCGGTTCAATCCACGTATAAAGCTGTGCAAATTGCTCATATCTTCATGCAAAATGTGTTTAAGTTGCATGGACTTCCGAAGGTAATAATCTTGGATCGTGATGTTAAGTTCACATCAGCCTTTTGGAGGACATTGTTTGCAGAACTGGGGACACAGCTGAACTTTAGCACAACCTATCACCCCCAGACCGATGGGCAAACGGAGCGGGTAAACCAGGTGGTGGAGGACATGCTGAGGGCATGTGTTATGATGCGGCCAACCCAGTGGGAGGAATATCTCCATCTGGTTGAATTCGCGTATAATAACGGGTATCATTCATCAACACAGTTGAGTCCCTTTGAGGTTCTGTATGGGCGAAAGTGCCGCACACCCTCAAGTTGGGGTGGACCTGAAGATAGATTAAGATTGGGCCCGGATATGCTCAAAGAGATGGAAGACATGGTGAAGAAGGTGCGCAATAATTTAAAGTCTGCTCAGGACAGACAAAAAAGTTTTGCCGACCGAAAGAGAAGGTTCAAGGAATTCCAGGTCGGAGACCATGTTTTCGTAAGAATTCAAACCAGAAGAAGTACCTTGCAGTGGAGTGGGTGTCCAAGCTGGCACCACGCTATTTTGGACCTTTCCAAATTCTGGCAAGAGTGGGGCTAGTAGCTTATCAGCTTGCTCTACCAAGCCATATTAGGATTCACAATGTTTTTCATGTTTCCGTATTAAAACAATACGTCTACGATCCTAAACATGTGATCCAATGGCAGGAAATTCGGGTAAGAATTAAATTTGGTCGTTATGAATAAATTCTATTCTTAAACAGTGAATAACTAAATCTGTTGCTTCTGCAGGTCGAGCCGGAAGGCGAGGTTCTGGTCGAACCACTGACCATTCTCGACCGGAGAGAAGTGCAGCTGCGGAAACGGGCTATTATCCAAGCTAAGGTGCAGTGGCAGCATTACGGACCTGAAGAGGCCACTTGGGAGGATGAGGAACTCCTTAAAAAGGCTTACCCGCATTTTTTTAAGAGAAACGAACATCGGGACGATGTCCAATCTCAGGAGGGGGAGATGTAATGCCCCGGTAGAATGTAAATGTGGATTTTACTATGGTAAAAAGACAATATAGTAGTAGTGTTGTTTATGTTTAAAAGAAACAAAAACTGTGATAACTACATTATTAAATAAATGGAATGTTTTCTTGAAATTCTGGCAGCCTCTGGGAGGTGTATTTCAAAGAAAGGAAATCAGTTGTCATAACTGATTTGAACTGCCCTCCCAAACAGGAAAAGTCCTGGGGGTAAGGAGGAAGTTCTGTGCTGTTGGGACAGACAGAAGGGATTCTTTTCCAGAGGAAGAAAAGAGGAAAAGAGAAGATACTGAGGAAAAATTGGTTAAGTCTGGTAGGGACCAGATAACCAGGCACTAGGTTCCCAGATCTTGTTGAGGGCTTGAGGCCTGCAAGATAGCTCGGGGGAGAGAATTCCGTCAGAAGATGGATCTCATGGTTGGGTGGACGAGCAGACTTGAAGTACAGGTGACTTGCTTGAGTATCTAATTGTGATTTTGACAGAACGGGTACGGTTCCTAATCTCAGAATCCTTTTGCATAAAACAAGACTTATAAATGATTACAGAAGTAAATCAGATCTGTCATAGTTTCTTAGTACTGTTACAACGTACTTAGAAGTAAATCAGATCTGTCATAGTTTCTTAGTACTGTTACAACATACTTGGAACCGCATAAGTATGGTCAAGGAATAGGCTATTCGCTGATAGACCTGGCTTAGAAACTAATTGGCAGTTAGTAAACATACAGAGGGTTGGGTTATGGAAATGCCTGGGTAGCGTATGCAATACCAAAGATAATTCATTCTCTGTCTAAGTCATTTATTATATGCTTGTCACGGGTGCAGAGTAGTTTATTATATGTCTGTTACGGGTGCAGAGTAGTCTAGCACGAAACATGCATAGGTAACCGAGGCAGTATGTGCTCGAGAAAGCTATATCAAAATAAACATAAACTTAAATACCCGAAACGTAACTATTGTTACATATTATAAGCTATGAATTACGAGTCTGGAATACTCAGATCCCGGCAAAGGGACACGGCTGTAGTCGGAATGCATCTATTGAAACAAACAGAAAACGAACATGCCAATATATATATATATATATATGTAAACCTGGTAGATGTAATACAAAACCATCACTTGGATAAGCAGAGGAATATCTTACGGCTACATGGGACTCTGTCCCTGAATATAAACTATGCGACTTATCCACAGCTTCGCAATAAAAGAACAACAAAACTAGTTAAAGAGGAACGAAGTAAAGTGGATAAACCCTCATGCTATGTACAAATCCTTCTGTTTTCGATTAGAAAACCCTCATACTTAATCAAAAGAAAACATAACGGAGGAATCATCGTTTATCTATACTGAGAGCATGTATATCAAAGAAATAACAGACCTCGACTAGCATGCATAAATTAGAAACTGTTCTATATAGGTCGACAATGTAGATACATAAACTGAAATACGCATTTTAGCAGCGTTAAAATATAGAGCGTTTCTGTACACAGAACAATATAATGGCATTGACATTTAACTTCGAAGACAAAATGAATATCCATTAGACGAATACCATGAGATATATTTCAAAGAAAGCTTATGCCGTCGGTGGGCTTGAACATAAGGCCAAGTTCTGCATATGCCGTCAAGTGAAGAGAAAAACAATATAGCAGTGTACTGTTGATAGGAAAACAGTATGCGTATACAGAAAATAAGGGTAGTATTTAACAAAGGACCTGTTCCGCCAACTCCCAAATAAAGCTTACGGCCAGGCCAAAGCTGGGAGATTACACAAAAAAAAAATAATAGACCCAAGATTCGGCAGTGTAAAAGGAAACCACCTTAATCCATGAAGGAACAAGAAAAACGAAAGATGGGTTCCGTATGGAACGGATTCCCCAGACAAATCTCTAAACTCACCGGTCATAGCTCATAAGCAACCATGAGAGTTCTCTTGGAAAATACCTCTTGAACTCAAACATGGGACCGACAAACCCTCGGGGTCTGAAAATAAAACATAGAGCATCACTCAGAAAAAAAAACGAAAGGTTCTGAGCTAGTTTAAAGAAAAGGACAGGTAAACGTTATCGAGACCAACCTGGATCTGTCAGAATGAAAGACTGTCGAGACCATCACCTCGTTTCCATAAACTGGTATGCAACTCCACCTGTGCTCGCCCAACAGCAGAAGGGCACACATTAATCAATCATAACATTACAGTGGAATAACAAGAAGGTTATTGAATAATCACAGAGCGTAAGTCACCTGAGAGGAGGTGGAGCTGGGCCCTTCTCGGCCTGTGAAGCAGTTGCAGGTGCTAAACTGTAAGTCTATAAAAACTGAACCAGAGTCTCGGTAGAGCACTGAACCGACAATACAATGCGAACAAATGAACCCCAACCTTGGCTCACGAGGTTTAAGTAGTGACTCGAGACCCTGGAAGGTATTTCCACCGTTCGATCGCCAAATTAGATCCTGACCATTCAGATGAAGCGGGGAGAAGAGGCGGGAAGGTCGAGGATCCCAAGACCAAGGTGTCACATGGCCATGTGTACTGGCCATGCCACCTGGCCAGCTGTAATCCGATACAACCAATGTGGTAGGTGCGTTGAGTTTGCCAAGTCTACAGCTGGACCTCCAAACCCCGCGCCCATTAATGCTCCGTATGCTGGGGAGGGTTTAGGGGTTAGGCCAAGGGTCAACATATATGTTACACCAAAACAAGTTAAGGCTTATACGATATTGCAAACATCACAACCAATGCCAACCAATGAGCTAATAATTGTATTATGGTGAACCTTGCATAGAATAGTGAGTGACCAAATAACCATTAGATGAAGCTCGGAAGCATATATGTGGTGGTAACGTATGAGGTAACAGCTCATGCGTATAGTATGGGTCTTAATAATTAGACTATAGATTTTTTTTTTACTATGTATATTTATGTGTAGGGGATTGTGACATCTACCAAGAGCCCAGAGGATCAAATCTAAATTTAAAAAAAGATTTGCATGTCAATTAATCCCTTATAGTGCTTGGTAAATATGTGATTAAGATAGATTTATTGTGGTATTTTTTCATTGTTTAAATTATATTTTTTGATATTTTATCATTATTAATATTTTATATTAAAAATTGAATGAGTTATACATTTTCCTCTTATTAAGAAATAACTACTTTATTTTACCTTTAATTACTTTTTCCTTTGGAGCTAAGTTTAAGATATATATATACCTTTAATTACTTTTTCCTTTGGAGCTAAGTTTAAGATATATATATATATATATACACACACACACACACACACACACACTTTCTATAGAGAGAGAAAAAGTTCATACTAAAATATATTAGTTAATATGGATATTCAAAAAGTCTATTTAAGATCTACATAGATATTTATAAGAGCAATAGATATATAAATTTTTAATTACTTTATCTCTATAAATTTATATAAAATATATATTTAATATAGACATGGAAATATTTTATCTATTACTTTAAGAGTGAAACTGAAATATCAAAGAACCAAGTAAAATGAAAGTGAAATATCAACAACTTAGTTACTTGTTGTGTTAATGGATTTTTAATTGCTTACTTATATGGTTATTTATTTTTTGTTTTTTGGCCGACATGAGCTAAAATTGTTTTTATTATTTTTTTGAGGACGTGACATACTTACACATGTCCCTCATACTGGATTGTAGAATGAGCCTCTCACCTCAATTAATTGAAACATTTTGACTTTGTGAAATTACATAAAAAAAATAAAAATAAGTAATTATAATTATTAATAATTAAACTAGTTCTAGATCCATCTTAATTCAGGATCTATAAGTGTCTCTATAGGGATAAAATGCCTTGAGGTGCAAACATTTCCTCAAGTTATATTTTACCATTTATTATATATAAGAGATAAATAAAATTAAAAATTATATCTATAAATTAAATAACTTAAATTTATTTAAAATTTAATAATTATATCCTTGATAGGGGTGTGCATTAAAGTACAACACGACAGAGCCGAACGGGTAGTTGGTACAGAGAAACCCCCAGCTGGTATCGATGGCAAGTTGGGTGCATGATGAAGGCAAGTGGGATGGCCACCCCAAGTGGCAGAGGTGAGTCAGAGGTCTCGAGAAGGTGGCGAAGTTTTATTTAAATTGATGGTGGAGGGCCTTTACTTATTTGTAGATGTTGGTTATGGAAGTGAGGTGCAAAGGGAGTGAGGTAGCTAAGTGTGCATAAGTAGTTTCCTTGTGCATGCCCACTCTAGTTGACCAAATTAGAGTGCAACGTTGCGATGGTGAGTGGAGTCTGGTTTCGAACATTAAGGTTCGGGTCTGCGTGAGAATAGTCTATGATCTAGGGGAAAGGGTCGACAATTTCAGTCTAGAGACAATCGTCACTAAACTCTTCTTACAAGTCATTTTTCTTGGTCAAGAAAGGTCTTGGGGTTCAGGGATTCAAATTTTGGGTGGTGATTATCACTGTATTTCTAGTTCTTGTTGTTGGGTCATAGTTTTCTTGGAGTGTCGAATCTCAACAACGTACAGTTGGTGTGGTGGTGCGGACACCCTATAGCAGAGGGTGGGAGTCTATTGCTGTTGGAGAGGGAAATCTAAATGAGTAGTGGTCTTCGTGTGCTCAGTCAATTGTGCTTTTGTCGTGGATTGGCCAAAGGATACCCTATTTTGGGGGACGAGGCCTTTATGCGTTTTGTGTGCTAGTTCGAGGGTGGAGAGGGGTACTGATAACGAGCTGGTGCTAACTCATCATCATGCAGAGGCAGAGGGGAAGGGCTCGACAAGGAGTCGAACACCGTGGGTAGCTTGGGGACCAAGCAGCGAGACCCGAGGAATGAGATGAGGAGGGTGGCATGATGGAGGAAGAGATCGCCCAGGAGTGCACGTCATCGTCTGGAATAATGGAGAAACCCCCATTGTTGCAGTAAATTATTGAACAATTGTGTGGCATCCAAGAAAGCTTGGACATCCTTTGGGAGAAAAGGTACGATGACATGAATGAGGTAATTTCCTAAATAAATGATTTGGAATTTTCTCAAGGGGAAATCTTGGACCGTCTAACTTATGTCCACCGCAACCAACATAGGTCCAATGAACACCTAGATGAAATAGAAGCCAAACTAGCTCATATTGATTTTCACGTCCATGAGGGGCACAGTCTGTTGGTGGCCCATGGAAATGCTCAGATGCAGAACCCCCTAATGTAGTTTGATGGATGTTGGTAGTTTTTTTTTGTTCTAGACGTTTTTTGGTCATCAGTGCCAAATTGTCTTTTGGTTTTATGTAATATATATATATATATATATATATATAATATATATATATATATATAATATATATATATATATATATATTCTAAATGTTGCACAACTCTCTTGCTCAAAAAAATTTGGCCATAGTGAGGTCGAGAGAGCAAAGAATTTCTGCCTGACAAAATGTAATCCATTTTTGAAGGAACTAATATAAGCACTTTGACTGGATTTTTTTTTTTAATAAATCTAATTTATTAAATATATGAAAATATATGAAATTTCAATTTTAGTATGTAGGTTTTCAAAGTCATAATTATGTTGATGTTGAGAGTTTATTCTAGAATATTATTTAGTATCAATAAGGTGTTTGACATTTTAGGTGAACACTTCACCCATCTTCAGGGAATGAATGCTATGTTACTGATACAAAGAGTGTTAGACCACAAATAAATAGGTAATGAATATGGCCATTAGGGGATGTAAGGGAAATATTTTGAACGTTATTGACAATTAAAAATAGTTTATTATTAATTAATGGGGAAGAAGTCAAAAGAAGAAATAAATTGTCAAATAATTAGATTAGGATTAAATTAAAATTAAAATATTTGGTCAAGTATTAAAATAATCAATTATTAATTATTAATATTGATATCTTTGTTATTTGGGCCCATGGTATACCTAAACTCCAAGCCTTCCTCACATCTCATTCAAACTCCTCCCCACATCCAATTCATAATGGAAATTGAGAGTAACCATTTGCTCCCCTTTCCAATGTTCTTGTTCCTTGCCTCCCTCATGGCTCTCTTACCCACCAAGTTTACCATAAAAAAACTCATACCAAAATGTATCTTCACGCCACCTCTCACCATCATCCTTCACAATTTTTTTTTTTCTTAAAACCCTTGTCACTCTCGTTGTTTGGATTTCTTACTCTCAATCATTTCCCATTGAAAAACCCATCTTACCAAAGCCCTCAAGGTTATTGGTTGCACCGCCTCTTAGATTAAAAAGGCTTTCTATTATGCCCTCCACCCTCACCCTAATCCTAAAAATTCGGCCATCAATCCTCCCTCATTCCAAGTCACCCTTCCCTATATTCAGGGAACTACAGATCATATTTTCAAAATCCCTTCAAAAAGAAACGTCAAAACCTTATTCAAACCTCAGACTACTCTTAGCCAACTCTTTTAATCTCCCAAAGACAAGAATGACCTTATGATAGGCCCCAGAGTCTATGAGATCCCTTGTTCCTATGGTATGTCTTATATTGGACAAATTGTGAGATAATTCAAAGCTCGGCCTTAAACAACACATTGTTGACACCTTCCATAATTGAACCACTAAATATGCCCCCGTCGAACACTCCCACAAGACCCGTCATTTAATTCGATTTGATAATTCCAAGATCTTGGCCTCTACCCCTTTTCACTCAAAGTGTGTCATTAGGGAGGCTCTAGAAATTGAAAATCACCCTAGAAACTTTAATCGAGAATATGGTTATATATTGAGCCAAACCTGGAAGCCTCCTATCCATTTTTTGTCTTCCAAATCTAACCCTGATATCAGCAAACCCCACCCTCCTCTGATTTCTTTCACGTGACCCTATTCTTCTTGTCCCCCTATTTTCAACCCTTTTTCCTAATATAAATTAACCTTTTTCTTATACATTAAATTTCCTTTTAATCTTATTACAATCCCGTCCCCCTTTTCTATTCTAATAATTTAATTTATTAATCATAATATCTCGATAATTTAATCAACCCTTATCTCTATCATAGATATTTCCACTTGACCTATATTTCATTATTTTTTACCAACATATTTTGTTTAATTCAATCTTAATTATATATCATTACTTTATTAATATCAATCTTAGTTCCCCTCATGGGGGTGAGAAAATAGGTGGCCAATGGGCCTTGGGAATTTCCCCTCAGGGCACGTGATGCACATGCTCCGAGATAGCTAGGGATTAATGCGACAATGCTTTAGCCATCTGAACTCTCCAAACATGGGTGTAGGTGATATAATGATGGGTAGGTTTAATGGAAAGGTTGACAAGACACGGTCGATGAATGTTGGGTGCAGGGTGGTGAGGGAGATTGTCAGAGGCCTTGTGTGCTCGCCTTGGAGTCAGTTCAGTCAACGAAGTGCAATGGAAACTTGTCATGCAACCGTTTGTTTTAGGTTCAACTCACAGGTTTTCATTTGGGACCATGGAATGAAATTGAGTGGAGTTTGAATTTTCTACTGTGGTTTTGGTTCAGAATTTTGGAGCACTAGCTTCAGCTTGTGGTGTGGTGACCCTTCTAACCTTTCCCCTTGTTCATTGTAGGTAATCTTTTTGCTTTGTCTTTGGTTTTCTAGTGTGTTTCTTACTTTGGTGGCACTTGAATTTTGGGAAAAGTTTTGCTTCTATTTTGCTGTGTGGAATTGGGCTCATGGTGTGGGTAGTGTAGGTGTTTTTGTTGGTAGTATTCTATGTATAAAGTGGAGGGTTTATGTTGAGTGAAACTTGGCTGGTGATTACCGTTCATTTTGGGAACTAGTTCATCTTTTGTCCTTTGCACTTCTTTGTTCTCTTCTAGCTTACTTATCCTCAGCCTTGCTTAGTTATGGTTTCTGTCTTAAGGTTACATCTTTTTTTTTCTGGTCCTGGCTAGCCATTACATTGTTGGGTCTCTCAGCCTAGGGGAGTGGGGTGGTTGAGTGTCTTGGAGTCTGTCTCTTCCTTTGTGGGAGGTGCAATTTTCTAGGGTTTGGTATCAAGTGTCGTTTTCCCTGCTGATTTTGGGTATTGTCTTTTCCTTGGGTCTGATGCCCACAGGCAGTGTTGGGTTCCTAGGTTCTCAGTTTAGCCCTCGGTAATTTTGTCCGGTGAGATAGTTCAAGCCCCCTCCGAGCTCTTGTTTTGGAATTATATTGCACAAGTGGTCATGTTGTTCCATAGAGGGTGACCTCACCGCAGTGGAGGGCAGCACAACCTTGTAGGCCATTGGGCCAATAACCATAGTTCTTCCATGGAAGATTCGGCAAGTGTGGAATGTGAGGGGGTAGTGGCTCATGCCCAAGGCCGCTCCCTAGGACATGTGGATGCCTAGACATCTCTGGAATCCATCATTGAGAAACTATGAGGAATCTAGGCCAACCTGGACATCCTGAGGGATCATAAATATGAGGATAGAAACGAACTGGTGGCCTACATGAACAACATCTAGTTCAGCCAAAATGAAAGTCTTGAACAATTGGACAACATTCGTTGGAGCCAGCGTCGTACCAATGACTGCCTTTGTGACTTGGAAGCTCATATAAAACATAGACTTTCACATGCATGAAAGAGCCGAAATACTTGCAACACCTCTTGTGCTTCCTCCTCAGCCACCTCTATGATGTGTTGCTTATAGTTTCTATGTTCAATTTGACTACTTTTTGGCTTGTATGACGAATTAGACTGTCGGAAATAATGGTTAAATGGAAATATCTTCTACATACTCCCGCTCCCCTCACCAAAAAATCTAGTTAGAGTGAGGCCAAGGATTCGTAGAGACACATTTTGTACTATCTATTTTTATGAGAATATAATAGAAGACCTTTAACTAACAAAAGAAAATATCAATCTTAGTTTCCCGATGGGGGTGATAATAGATGGGATAGTGGTTCAAGATTGGGCATTTAATCCCCTCTCATGTGACAATTAACATGAAGAAGTGTGTCAGTGAAGCCATTATTGGCGAGCGAGATCTAAAGGTTTTGAGAATGAGCCATGAGTATATGTATTGTTTAGTTTATTTTGGGTCATGATTGTTAGTTATAGGGAATGGGCTTTGAGACGTTAGTGGGAACTATCCTTCTTGGAGTGTAGGGTGGCTATCTATCACAACATCCCCTACCCTCCGCTCTGGAAACACAAAGCTCATTAGTAATTCTAGCGCTAATGTTTTTAATTCCGTCAAAGAGGTGGTTTCAGGCATAATTATCTGGGACTATGGTTTGTCATGGACAATTCAAGATGTGGATAAGATTATGGAGTTGGGGTGCGCTAGTCACAAAGTTGGAAGGGTTGCCTTCACATCTGCTTCTGTGGTTTCCTTTCTCACCATTATATGGGTAAAATTTTTGTGATTAATTTTACTTTATGTTCAAGAATTGTTCATTGGTGTGTCTGGTAGGGTCAATTTAGAGGTGCCCGACATGTTCTCGGTGCTTGTCAGTGCGATTGATGGCAGAGGAAGAGGCCAAATTGCAGCTCTTGTTCTTCACACCTGTAGTATTTCATATCTAGAGGGCATATGGGGTGGTGGGTTTGTAGCCTCCAGGATTTCATTTTCTTGTGTGGGGTTGGGAAGCCACCTAAAGCTAAGCAGGGCCTGGAGGAGTTCGTGTCTCTAGTGGTAGTTTGTGTTTGGAGAGGGAGGTCATTGGTACTACTCAGACATGTGAGCGGAAGATAGTGGTTATCTCATTTATGAGTATTTTGGAGCTTCACATACAACATTTTGCTTTGTTATCTAGAGAGGTGTCCTAGGTTCCTCCTGGCAGTTGGTTCATTAGGATGAAGAATCATTGTGGGAAGTGTGTGGTGGCTATTTAGACATATATGCAGCACCAATGAGGATGTGTTCGTAGAGGTGTGGTCCTCAGGGCCAAGGTATAGCTCACTAAGTGGAACACCAAGACTATGGGGAAGAGGTGGAACAACAACTCGCCAACTTGTCTGGGAGAGTAGTCTTACCCCATCCCTTTGATTCTCTGGAAGTGCAGATTATTCAGGTTACCGCACTGGTGGAGGAGTTCGCTCGTGACCAACATGATGATCATCAAGGTTATCGCTTTTATGAACGTCTTCCAACACAACTAGTGGAATATGATGTATAGGTTGGTCTTCCTTCGTCGATGTCACAAGATGATACAACCTCTTCCTCACCCTCCGTTGTCGGGTGAGAGAAATTCTTTGGGATTGGGGTGGGTGGGTAAATAGTTAGCAATAGAATATGGCTCATATGGAAGCTCATGTTCACAAAGCCTTTTATCCTCCTCTGCCACGTGACAATGGTCTAGATGACCCTGCTCCAAGTAATTTAATTGATCAAGGATGATTGTGTGTTGTATTTAGTTCTTGGGATTTTTTTGTTACTTTCGGCAATCAACTTGTGGTCTTTAAGTTTCCTTTTGTTGTTGTCATCATCTTTTTGCCATTACCTTCTAGTCAACAACTCCGGTAGAAATGAGACTAGAAGTGTTTTGCATCCAAGTTTCTCACATTATATCTTTATAAAGACTTAATAGAAAAAAATTTACTTAAAAAAAGAAATATCAATCTTAGAGGGCATATGGGGTGGTGGGTTTGTAGCCTCCAGGATTTCATTTTCTTGTGTGGGGTTGGGAAGCCACCTAAAGCTAAGCAGGGCCTAGAGGAGTTCGTGTCTCTAGTGGTAGTTTGTGTTTGGAGAGGGAGGTCATTGGTACTACTCAGACATGTGAGAGGAAGACAGTGGTTATCTCATTTATGAGTATTTTGGAGCTTCACATACAACATTTTGCTTTGTTATCTAGAGAGGTGTCCTAGGTTCCTCCTGGCAGTTGGTTCATTAGGATGAAGAATCATTGTGGGAAGTGTGTGGTGGCTATTTAGACATATATGCAGCACCAATGAGGATGTGTTCGTAGAGGTGTGGTCCTCGGGGCCAAGGTATAGCTCACTAAGTGGAACACCAAGACTATGGGGAAGAGGTGGAACAACAACTCGCCAACTTGTCTGGGAGAGTAGTCTTACCCCATCCCTTTGATTCTCTGGAAGTGCAGATTCTTCAGGTTACCGCACTGGTGGAGGAGTTCGCTCGTGACCAACATGATGATCATCAAGGTTATCGCTTTTATGAACGTCTTCCAACACAACTAGTGGAATATGATGTATAGGTTGGTCTTCCTTCGTCGATGTCACAAGATGATACAACCTCTTCCTCACCCCCCGTTGTCGGGTGAGCAATTCTTTGGGATTGGGTGGGTGGGTAAATAGTTAGCAATAGAATATGGCTCATATGGAAGCTCATGTTCACAAAGCCTTTTATCCTCCTCTGCCACGTGACAATGGTCTAGATGACCCTGCTCCAAGTAATTTAATTGATCAAGGATGATTGTGGGTTGTATTTAGTTCTTGGGATTTTTTTGTTACTTTCGGCAATCAACTTGTGGTCTTTAAGTTTCCTTTTGTTGTTGTCATCATCTTTTTGCCATTACCTTCTAGTCAACAACTCCGGTAGAAATGAGACTAGAAGTGTTTTGCATCCAAGTTTCTCACATTATATCTTTATAAAGACTTAATAGAAAAAAATTTACTTAAAAAAAGAAATATCAATCTTAATTACTAACCATTTTTATTAACATTAATTTCAATACTTTTATTTTATTATATGATTAGCTTGATCTATATTAAATAAAACCATTTATAAATATTATTATTTATTGTCCTTGGACTAAATCTTTTAATTTTAATAATCTTCTTCTAATTTACCTTAATTATTCTAATTTTACTTCCCACTATTAACTATTACTTGATTGTTTTAATATTTATTATTGTTAACTTTACTATTAAGTCTATAATTTTGGTCATTTCCAATTTTTTAATTTTACTTCTCGTTTATTTTAATGCTAATCTAATTATTTGATTTCATTTAATTTTTATCTAATTATTTACTAATTTAATTTTTTATTTTATTTATTCTTATTCACTTCTTCCTCTATAATAATTATTAATAACTTCTTAAAAATTAGTAATCATCTTTTAATCATTCTAACTTGATCTCTCCTTAATATTAATAATTTCATTATTAATAATTAATTATCTTAATACTTGACCAAATATTTTAGTTTTAATATAATTTTTTTTTTAACTTCTTTACCCATAATTATTAATAAACCATTTTTAATTATCAATAATATTCACATTTTAGTTAGATTCTTTATCTATTTATTTGCCGTCCTTGATTTCTTAATTCCATTTATTGCTTTTGACACCTACGACCGGAAGTCTCGAAGCTGTTGCAGTTTGGTTTTATCTCTGAAGAGCTATAAAGTTTTAGATATATGGTGGTCGGGTGTTTTGTTAAGATATTTTTTTAGATATATGATGGTGGGGTGTCTTGTTAAGATATTTTTTGTTTTAAAGTTATTGATTTAATTTTTTAATTAAATAATATGTTGAACATGAAAAATATAATCATATTAAATTTAAAAAATCAATGAAAAAATTATAGCTTTCTTCAAAACTAAAAAAAACTTTATATTATATCAGTAATAAAAGTACATTATAAACATGACGTTGTCTAATGCCACTATAGGCGAAATTACAAAAGCGAATCGTGAACCTAAATAGAATCAACACCATCAAAACAATAGTGATGTCATAGAGTGTATTTATAGATCAGTTGCATATTAGAAAAAAACAAAATCTATTGCAAAAAGCTGAAGAGAATATCATATGCCTTAGTTGACCCTGAGCTGTAGGAACATATTCATGTTTGGAGCCATAAGTCTTCCCAATAAAGAGAATACTATGTCATCAAAAAGGCTTATCATAAAAAAAACGATAGCTTATGATTTTAAAGGCTAAATTCATGCTTATTAACTTTAATCCATCATTACAGATGCCATTTAACAAAAAGTTGCCAAAAAGTTGCCTATCATAGTCTGCAAATGGTGTATTGTAATGAATGTAATAAAAAAGCTTTAAAAGAATTATTCATCCATACTTCCCATAAAATGAAAAACTAGAACCTTGTTTCATTAAATGTGTTTGTTAATTTTTTTTTTATTGAAAATTTTCTTTCTTGACGATGATTAAGATATGTTATGAATAGCTTTAATTAAATAAAAATAATGTGCACCATTTACCATGTTTGTGCTAATTAGTTTACCACATTTGCTTACAATATTAGGGCTAATTAGTTTATCAGATTTGCTTACAATATTAATGGATAGATAATTGTAGCATTTCTTTATTATAATTTACTAAAATATAAAATAATATAGTTGAGTTTAAATATTGAGAAATTTTTAATAAGTAAAAAATGAATATAGTTAAGGAGCGTTAATATTAGAGAAATAATTTGTAATAGTTTTGGTAAAATATCTATATAAAAATATATAAATACCACAGATGATGGGACATGTATTTCAAGTTGAATGGTGGGGAAACATCTTAATGTGTTTGATCTGGTTTATTATGGCTAAATAAATTGGCAAAGACAATGGTTAAGGCTTTGGAAAGGGAAACAACATTTTTGGCACATTTATTTATGAAAATAATGGAAATTAGGAGAAAAGGGAGGTGAAAGGTCACATGTTGCATGTGAGGAAGAAAATCAAGGAAAATAATGAAAAATTAAGAAAATAGAGGCCTCATTGATGAAAAGGCTTTTGAGGATCAGTTGGCAAACTCTTAATCAATGTATGCTCTTGGCTCAAGTTTTTGCTTATTTTAATGCATGGGATCAAGAAATGAAAAGAAGGCAAGAGAAAAGAAGGAGCAAGCAAGGAAGAGCAAGATCAAGCAGCTACAACATGATTCTTTGCAGGTATCGATTTGCATGTGTATTTTCCTTGCTAGATTTGGCATGCATAGTATTGCATGTGGTTCTTTTGTTGATATGGCATGGGTTTTGCCATATGTAACAATGTTTTTAGCCTACCCTTTCCATTTTCAAATAACCATAGTGTGATGGGGTTCTCATGTTTTGGTTGAGTTGGATTTTTGAATGGATTTGAAGCTGAGTGGGTTGGTTGAGTGGGTTGGATCTCCAAATGATAGAGCACATGGGCTAGTGGTCCCTGAACCAGACTGTGGATCATGGTAAAGCCATTGGCCTAGTGACCCCTGAGCCAAAGTGTGGCTTGCGTAAAGCCAAGATTGTGTTACCTTAGTGGGCTTAGGAATCCTTACTGGTGAATGACAGGATATAAGGTAAAGCCAAGAGATGATTTTCTCTTCGTTGAGCCTAGTAATCTTGGGTTTGGGATATGCGGTAAAGTCTGGAGAGTGGGTATCAGTTTAGGGCCTAGTGATCTGGGTGTGGATTGCGGTAAAGCTTGAGAAATTAGGAGAGAGGAAAATTCCTCATGGTGTAAGTGGAAAAATCTAGTGGCATCCATGCTTGTTTAGCCTAGTGATTGGGTGGAAATCACTATAAAGTCTGTTATGATGTATTCATTGTGTTGGCCCAGTGATCCAGGATGGATTACAGTAAAGCCTGGTTTCTATTGATGAGGTTGAGGTGGTTTAGCCTCGATATGCCCTAGTTGGTTCTTTTGGTTTGAGTCCCACATTATGCTTGGAATATGGCATGGGGGTGAATGGCTGAAGAGAGATTTGGCTCAGCCATTCTATGGTCAGGTGGAACGTGGCAGTCCCATCTCCGGTTGGTTTATTGCATTCATTAATGAGAAATTCATTCCCTTGATTTTTCATGTGTAAATGTACTGATGTATATGTGGATTTTATGGATGATATGCTTATGATATTTTTGTCCCTATTATGTTGGCTATATGTATGTTTTATGACAATAGCTATGTATGGCTCTCATCATGTTTTTACTTGTAAATGAATAGATAATGTATCTATGGCCTAATAGATGATAATGCAACAAATAACATGAGGGAACAATGGTTCATAGTGATTCTCGATAAGTATGAGATCCCTGCACTTAATTACATTGTTTACACCTGTAGGTTACATGTTGATGATATGTTTGATGGAATGTCTGGCATGGCTAGTAGGGGTCTGATTAAGGTCATGTTCAACTTATTGCTTTTGCATCATTGTTTCCCTATTCTTTTATTGTTCCTGAGTTATCATTCCATTATGGGTAGTGACCTGGACTCTAGGCTTGAAAAAGTGGCTCAAATCTCGAGGTTGTTGGCATAACATTGACAAAATTAGCCTCTGGTTGTTGGCAAGCAAGCCGGTGAGAGCGACTTTGGGTTTCTAGATGCTCTCTTGCCTATAGCATGGGAGTGACTAAGGCCTAATATGTTTAGAACATCAATGGAACCCAAGGATAAGATGTATGAGTGGTTGGCATGTATCTTAAGGGTTATGTTGCTGATTTGGATAGGTTGTTTGATGTGTTCTGTCGATTCCACTTCCTTAAGGTCACACAGGAGGTTGAATCCAATCATAGTATCCTCCAATCATAGTATCCTCTTGTTGCATGTTTACTCAGTTGGCATGGTTACTTGGTTAGATGTGGCAGGATGGTGTTACACATTGATATCAGAACATGGTTCACCCCTCGGACTAGATAGGCAGTGTGTGTTGGTTATGCATGTATGTCAGTGGCATGTGTGTCTCTTACACTTTCATTCCATGTGCTTGTTGCATTTTCATAATGTTGATCATGGTTGTAGTAAGGTTGTCATGAGGAACTTGATGATTGATTTTGTGGAGTGTATCATCATGAGTATATAATAGGTTATATGATTATATGCAGCTTGATTACATCCATGTGTGTTAGATTGCATTCTTGTATGTTTGATTACATGTATCAATATTGTAGGTTGGTTACAAGGATTGATTGCTTATGCTCGACTACATGCATTCATGCGTATATGTATTTGATTAGGAATTGATTATGCATGTTGATGGTTTCATGTGGCAATGTGTACAATGGAGTAATGTTTGTTTTCATGCATGAGGTCATGGTTTGTGTAGTCGATATGATCATGCATTGATGACTAGACTCTAGCTAGAATGATGTGTATATGGTTTGGTAATCATGTGTTATATGTTTATATGCAGTTGTCATGCATGAATGAAATTGGTTATAGTTATGCATGAATAGTAGGTCAAACATGATTTGTGAAGTCATGGTATGCAATTTAGGTCATCAAGGTGATATTGGTATGTTATGATGCTAATGTGTTGGTTGAGATAGAATAGGAGATGCAGATTATCATAATGAGGTTGCAGCATTGGACTTTGGGGTATGGGAAAATCGTCATACAAGTGTTGTATGTTTGGCATGTAGGTATGTAAGTCAAGGATTGTTATATGCATTAGGTTTATGTACATGTCTTTTGATGTCATGGTTACATTCATGATATATGCTAGTTGATTAGTGTAGTTATATGCACATGTATCAGATAGTCAAGAATGATGGTAACATGTGGTTGTATGCATTTTTGTTGTTGTTTTATGTTAGATAACATGATGATTAGGTTATATGTTGTTGATGAGCATGATATATAGCTTATTGTTGTTATATGCTATTAACTTGATGATTAGGGTTATTTCATTGAGATCTTGATGTTGTAATTTGGATTTTTCATATGCGTGATGGTTATGTTCATTACATTAAAGATATTGATGTTATATGTATTGTGTTAACCTGGTTTCACCTATGGAGATGGTTATGATTGTGATATTCAGGTATGAGCCGACATAATTGTGATATGGTGTTGTACTAATCTAGACTAATCGTACATATGTGATTGTTATACATGAACGACAAATACTTATGAGCTTATGATGTGAGCATGTTAGTTAGTTATTGTTATGGATATCATGATTTATGTTTGAGTTGATATGTTGTGAAGTAAAATTGTGCTAATCTGGATTGATTGTGCAGACAAGATTGCCTCCCCTGAGATACATTAAGGTACAAATTCTCTCATGTCATATATTTGGTGCTTGATTGTTTGATTATGTCATCTATTTGGTGTTCGAGTTTTTGGTGTCTATTACGTCATCTAATTGTTTTTTTAACATGGTATGTTTGCAAGTTGGTTGAATGTTTGATGAATTGCATAATATGACTATGTGTTCAAATGAGCTTGTTTTGATATGATTGTACTAATACATATGTGTTGAGACAGTTGATATGTACTTGAATATAGTTGACAGTTGTAGCATTATGTCTAATGACTATGATTTGACTATGGGTTATGACATGATTGTTTGTAAAAGTTGATTTCAAAATGATAGATATGATTGTCTTAATAATTGGAACATGTGGTTGACATGTGTGAGCAATTGCAGGAAACATACTTGGTATTAGCATGACAAGGTAATATTTGATGTGTTTATATAACTAACAGTTCGGTGATGTGCCAATACATAGTAAGCCTCGACTGCAACAAGGTAAAAAGGTAAAGAAAAGGATTTGGGCAAGAATTCCTTTGGCTATGTTTGGAAACCCTAATTCCAAATGAATGAGTGCTTTGCATACAGAAAGCCTTCTTAACCTTAATATTGTTTGACATTATGTGGACACATGCTCGATTCATGAACGTGTACTTGACATATATGTTAGTCAATCTCTAGTTATAGGTGGATCTGTCAAGGAATTGGATTCCCTTGAGAGATGACATGGATGTGTTCGGTTACAAGGAAATGTGTGTGGAACAACAATCGAAGGTAACTGGTGTATTCCTATGTTTATTTATGCACTAATAATTATGTGTTTATGGTAGTATGATGTAGGGGATTACATGGAAAAAGAGGTTTCCATGAAATCTTGAAGAAGGCTCAAGTTGAGCTTTCCTTGGGAACCATGGGGATTGAGTCATGGTGCATGTTGTTAGTCTTGTGCTTTTGGTATTTTGCAATTGTTGCACTTGATTTGCAATTTTGCATGTGTCTGATGCATAGCTATGCCACTTTATTGAGGTGTCGTTTGTTATTGGTTTTCATGGTTTTCTTCTTGGTTGTTTCTTGGTATTTCCTTTTATATTGTGAGTCTTGGGAATTTTTTGGGAAAGGGGAAAGTTAATAGAGATCAGGGAGAGTTGTGTGGTACCCAATAGGTAATGCAAGACTCAGATGAAGCTTTGTGCATGAGTAAGAATAGTGGAAGGTAGGACTATGACATTCAGTTGGACTAGTTGGTCCATAGTGGTAAACAGATGGTGGCGGTATAGACATGTGAAAGGTAACTATAAAAGGAAGTAAATGGATCTGAGGTGTCATATGCCTTGGATATGTTTGGAATGATTGTTCTCAATGTTGTGAATTTTGTGCATGAATAAAGGAAGTTCTATTAACCTAGACCTTATGCTATTTGGTAATTATGTTATGATCATGATTATGTTGATGTTTATATATGCATACATGTATGTATGTATGTCATTGTCTAACAGAATGATGATTGTTTTATGCTAATGAATATATATGTATGTATCTATGTCACTATCTGATAAGGTCATCAAGAATCGTCCTTATGGAGGAATGATTTCTTATGCAGGTGAATGGCATGAAGAAGTTCCTAACTATAAGGAATAAAGTGGGAAGAGTGGTCATGACAAATATATGAGGTCAATATCATGTGAATATGGATTTACATTGTATGCTTTGTATTATTCTTATGATTATGTTATGGACAGGTTATACCGAGGGATACATCAGCAAAGTGAAAGTAGTGCAGTCTATGACATGCTAGGATAAGCATGGATAAGACACTAGAAGAAAGGTTTCTTGGTAAGGATAGTGTGGTTTTGGATGTGTGGTGCTACTGTTGTGCATATATTATATATGTTGCATCTATGATGTGTGCACATGCAGTGTTGTGTATATATAGTGTGTGTACGTGTTGTTTATGCAATGTTATGTACATGATGGTACATATAGTGTTGTGTGAATATTGCATATGCAGTGTTGGGTATAGATGGTTCTATTTATAGGTTGTATATGCAATGTTGTGTACAAATGATGCTATGTACATGTTGGATATACAGTTCCATGTACCTGTGGTGTTGCGTGCATGTTGTATAGGTGGTGCTAGGTATATATGACATTACATGCATAATTGTACATATGATGTTGTGTGCATATAGTGTTGTGTACATTTTGTACAAGTGGCAATGTGTGCAAGTAGTGTTGTGTACATGTCGTGCATGTGGCATTGTGTACATGTAGTGTCATGTACATGTTGTGCATGTGGTACTGTGTACATGTGGTATTGTGTACACATTATACAGGTGGTGTAGTGTACATGTGGCGGTGTGTACACATTGTGTAGATGGTGTTGTGTACATGTGATGTTGTGCACACGTTGTGTAGGTGGTGCCTTGTATATGTGGTACTGATGTACAAGAGGGATTGAGTGCATGTCGTACATGTTGTGTTGCAAGCATGCGGTACTAGGTATGTGCATTGTGTGGTCATGGTCTCGTGACATATCCATTCAGTGTGTTTCACTCTATATACATATTTTTTGTGCGTTGTACACTGGGTGTAGGTGTATGTGTTGCATGTTGGGTGTAGGCCCATGTATTGCATGGTGTTGTATTTCATGTGTGGTGGTATGGGTTTGATGCACACTATGTGTATGCGCACATGATTGAGGAGAAGACACTATGTGTTTGTTGGGTGTGGCAACTGATTCAGTGTGCATACAAAATATGGAAAAAGGTGGAAGCCAAGGATTGATTAAAGGATAAGTATCAATATTTTATTCAATTTTACTATGCATGTGATTTATGATTATGGTATATGATTATACATGTGATCTATGATTTTGGTTTTATGATGGTTACATGTGATTTATGATGTCTATCTGTGATGGTTTTGTTCTGAGCTAACCTGATGTGATATGTTTATACATGATGATTTGATCAAAGATGCTAGTTTGACTTGTTGTGACAGGAAGTACACAAGATTGCAAGTGTACCTTATTAACGAGCTAATAGTGAGGTATAATTTGAAGTTATTTCAATTTATTTGAATCTAATATAAGTTATGTGCTTGGAACAGGAATGCATGAACATGTTGGGTTGAGTGGCCGTAATCGATTGCAAGAATTAGTAGCAACAATGAAACAAATTGGACCATGCAACAGTATGCTAGTAAAGCACTTCAGGAGCAGGTTCATTGTGGTACATTGATACCCAATAGTGTCCATTGATTTCCATGAGCATGCTATGACCAATATGATGGTTTTGAAGAAGGTATATGCCTTGGTTTTGTATCTTCTAATGCAAGGAATCCTTGTCAAGGGATGGATCATCCAAGATAGGGCACGCTAGAGAACTTGGAAGGTGAGTGACTGCAAAGAAGGGGTGACTAGATTTCTCGAGGGGCTTCGTAGCAAAGAAGGGAAGGTCGAGGATATATTTGTTTTGGTCATGAGCATTTCCAGATCGAATCGGATGCAAATTGGGAGTGCGCCCTAGAAAAATGAGCCGGTAATTGTTCGCAAAGAGGACAAGTGGCGTAGGATTATAGCGCTGGACATTGGATGTATCTTTGACTATGGAAGTGGATTCTAGGCTTCCTGGGAAGGAGGTGAATCCTAGTATTACTTTGAGGGTGGAGGTGTGAGCCTCTGGATCCCCTTGTGATGGATGTAGGCATCGTATCATTTTATTTGGTTTTTGAGCAAATGTGCATATGTTTATATGTGTGTATTATTGTAAATAATATATCGAGCTAGATTTATAAAGCACCATAGACAATATTATTATTTTCTAGGTGAAGAAAATGTGTATGTGTTTATATGTGGTTATTGTAAATACCATAATGAGCTATGTTATAAAGCTCGAGTATGCGGTATGGTTGTTATCTGGTCATGTTGTCATGATGTTTGCTTTTGAGCAGGTCATTCATTATAAATGTTGCAACAAGCTATATTATAAATCTCCATGGGAAATATGCTTTGTTTTTAGCAGTCTTGTTAATTATAGGTGTCATTGAACACCGAGGACGGTGTTCCCCCAATGGGGAGGGTTTTGTAACAGCCCTAGTGAAAATTCCGTGTAAAAATATATAAATACCATGAATGATGGGAGATGTATTCCAAGCTGAATGGTGGGGGAAACATCCTAATGGGTGTTTATTTGGTTTATTAAGGCTAAGTAAATTGGTAAAGGCAATGGCTAAGGATTTGGAAAGAAAAATGGAATTTTTGACACATTTATTTATGAAAATAAAGGAAATAAGGAGAAAAGGGAGGTGAAAGATCACAAGTTGCAAGTGAGGAGGAAAATAAAGGAAAATAATGGAAAATAATGGAAAATGAAGAAAATAGAGGCCAAATTGATAAAAAGGCTTCTAAGGACCAGTTGGAAACCTCTTAGTTAGTGTAAGATCATGGCTCAAGCTTTTGCTTTGGTTATGCATGTGATCAAGAATGGAAAAGAAGGAAAGAGGAAGGAAGACCAGGATCAAGTAACTGCAACATGATTCTTTGTAGTTATCAATTTTCATGTGTATTTTCCTTGCTAGATTCGGCATGCATGGTATTTCATGTGGTTTGTTTTCTATTATGGCATGGGTTTTTCTAGGTGTAACATTGTTTTCAGCCTAGCCTTGCCATTTTTGGATAGCCATGGTGTGACGGGGTTCTCATGTTTTAGTAGAGCTGGATTGTCGGATGGATTCGAAGCTTAGTGGGGTGGATCTCTAAATGGTAGAGCACATGGCCTAGTGGTCCATGAACTAGAATGTGGATCACGGTAACGCCACTGACCTAGTGACCCCTGAGCCAGAATGTGGGCTGCGGTAAAGCCAAGATTGCGTTGTCTCGGTGGGCCTAGGAATCCTTGTCGATGAATGGCAAGATATATGGTAAAGCCAAGAGGTGGTTTTCTCTCCGTTGGGCCTAGTAATCCTGGGTTTGGGATATTTGGTAAAGCTTGGAGAGTGGGTCTCAGATTAGGGCCTAGTTATTCGAGTTTGGATTGCGGTAAAGCCTGAGAGACTAGGAGACATGAAAATTCCTCATGGTGTAGGTGGAAAAATATGATGGAATCCATACTTGTTTGGCCTAGTGATCAAGTGGAAATCATGGCAAATCCTGTTATGATGTGTTCATTATGTTGACCTAGTGATCTAGGATGGATTAAAGTAAATCCTAGTTTCTATTGATAAGGGTGAGGTGGTTTGTCCTCGGTATGCCCTAGTTGGTTCTTTTGGTTTGAGTCTCACGTTCATGCTTGGAATATGGCATGGGGGTGAATGGATGAAGAAAGTTTTGGCTCAACCATTCTATGGTCAGGTGGAATGTGGTAGTCCCATCTCCGGTTGGTTTATTGCATTCAGTAATGAGAAATTCATTCCCTTGATTTTCATGTGTAGATGTACTAATGTATATGTGGATTTTATGGCTAATATTCTTATGATCTTTTTGTCCCTATTATGTTGGTTATATGTATGTTTCATGACAACAACCACATATGGCTCTCAATATGTTTTTACTTGTAAATAAATGGATAATGTATCTATGGTCTAATAGATGATAATGCAGAAAATGACATGACAGAACAATGGTTCATAACAATTCTCAGATAAGTATGAGATCCCTACCCTTAATTCTGTTGTTTACACCTGTAGGCTACATGTTGATGATATGTTTGACAAAATGCCTAACATGGCTAGTAGGGGTATGATTAAGGTCTTGTTCAACTTATTTCTTTTGCATCATTGTTTCCATGATCTTTTACTGTTCTTGAGTTATCATTCCATTCTAGGCAGTGACTTGAGCTATGGGCTTGAAAAAGTGGCTCAAACTTTGGGGTCACTCGCATAACACTTATAAATTTGGTCTCTGGTCATTGGCAAGCAAGCTTGTGAGAGCGACTTTGGGTTTATGGATGTTGTCTTGCCTATAGCATGGGAGTGACTGAGGCCTAAGATATCTAGAACATCAGTGGGACCCAGAGACAAGATGCCTAAGTGGATGACATGTCTCCTAAGGGTTCTGTTGTTGATGTGGATAGGTTGGTTGATGTATTTAATCGATTCCACTTCCTTAAGGTCACATAGGAGATCGAATCCAATCATAGTAGCCTCTAATTGTATGTTTACCCGGGTTGGTCAGTTACTCAGGTAGATGTGGGAGGAGGGTGTTACATAATTTAATAAGTTTCTTATCATATAAATTAATGGTAGGGTTTGATGCTCTAAGTTTCCATATGTCTTTGGTGTCCTACAATTCTGATGTGATATGTTTAATATTAATAAGTTTAATAATTCTAATGGTAGGTTTATAATATAAGCTTATTGACATATATCAACCACATTTAATAATGTGATTATGCTTCTAAGATAAAAGTAAAAAATTGATTATTTCTTTATTATGTCATAATTTTAGTTTTTGAATAAATTATTTAATTTTATATTAATTATAATAATAATTACAATAATAGCTTCTAAGATAATTCAAATATGTAATCATGGTGTTTACGAGGTTTTATATAAAAACCATAAAAATTCCAATTTTCAAAATATCGTATCATCAAGCCAAAAAAACTACAAAATAGTTATTTATTATTTATATATTATATTATATATATATATATATATAATATATATATCAAATTGTAAATTTATATTAAAATAAAATTGCATTGTTATGCACAGGCATTCAAAAAAAAGTATTAGGTAATTAAATCGAACAACAACTTTATATATTTCCATTTTGTAAGTGAGTTACATTAAAAATAAAAAGAATAATGGTTCCTTAACTAGAAAAGACAAATTATATATTTCACTATCACATATTCATGAGTTTAATCATCTAAAAAATATAGTTGTTTCATGATACATTAAAACAAACACAATTTTTAAAAATTTCACTCTAAAATTTATCAATTGTTTTTGAAAAATAAATATTTATGGCCATAGTGCATGAGTGAAATCATTTGTATGGCCACCTTGAATCATGGAAATGGTTGTGGCACCACACTCTAGTCCCAATGCCTTTTTTGAAATGCCATCAACTATCTTGTTCTTGTTAGTATATATGAAACAAAGAAATGTGTGAGAATGATGTCATTTGTTGTTATATATCATCAACCAGTAGTTATAAAGTGATTTTTTTTTAGTGTTTCATCTCGTAACCATTAGACAACTAGAACTTAATCCCATAAATTTTTTAACTATGAAACACATATTATTGAGCTAGATAGTGGGTTAACTTCAAATCCCTTAGTTTATAGTAATTATTAGCTTCTTGTCTTATCTTAGCTTTGAAGGCTATATTGTGATTTGAGAAGAAATACAAAATTCCTCTTGAACCTCCTTTGGATGGATTTCCTTGAGAGTCATTATCAAAGTATGCCCAAAGAATGTATTTATTAATGAATTCTTCTTTTATACCCCACCTTTTTCATTTCCCTCAACTTGTGGATAATAATTTTGTGTATCTAGTGACTAGATTGCTCATTTGAGAGGGAGAATCTCCTTTCCTTCAAATAGCTTCAATTTTCCAGAGAGCCATATTCCCCAAGCTATATTGAGTGGAAGAGATCTAATCTTCTTTGTGTCCTTTTTTGAAAACTGAAACCTAAAGGCTTTTTTAGTGTTTCTTCCTTCCATTATAATCCTTAACTTTGTTATGCTTCCAACTTCTTTCCAAAACTCTTTGGAAAAGGAAAATCTCATAAATGATATAATATATCTTATGATTGTTGGTATAAGCTACACCACCCTATGCTATAAATAAAGAAAAAATGATGGAGTACCTTGTAAATAGGAGCTTTGTTATTTCCAACTAACCACATAGAAATTTTATTTTGGCAGGTCACCTTAGCTTCCATATCATTTTCCACCGGAAAAATAGTTGTCCCACTAAGCCTTCTTCAATAAGGAATTTGTATCCTAGTTTGGGTACATATATCCAAAGTGATTGAGAGACCATAACAACATATAATTTTCTTCCCCTATATTTACTTTGATATTTTTCAAAGCATCTATATATGACTTCTAAATTTATACAAGCTCTTCTCCCAATCAAACCTCATCCTAGGTGGGCCATTTTGTTGCCAATTTGTAGTCCTATCCTAGTTAATAATCTAACTTAGTGAAGAAAAACCTTTCTCCTTAAGATCATATGTCACCCCAGGAGGTAATCTGTGAAGAAATTTACTTCCTATCCAAGGTTAAAACCAGATTTACACTTTATCCTCTCTATCCACCTTCCATATCAACCAATTACCAACCAAGATAAAAAGCCAAGTTTACAAATTTTTAGATTATTGAACATTCATGCATTTGTTTCACGAGGTTCTTAACCCAATCCTCTACTATGGCTAGGTATAGGTTCTTGGCTCTATTTACCTAGACCCATAGGTTTTTTCCTTGTACAAGCTTCCATACTTTTTTTGTGGTTAGGACCTTGGAGAAGAGGTAAAGTGTTTTAAGGCTCATCCTTGATTTTGTTTTGGAGTAACTATCTTTTTCCAAGATACCAACACACATCCTTTCTCTTTTTATCTCCTAACAAGATAAATTTTTAGCACAATTTCTTAAGTTTCTCTAGCACACCTTTCAGAACCCATTTCAATGGAATCTAATATACTAGTATGGATTCTAATACAACTTTAACAATTATACATCTACCCCCTCTTGAAAGCCACTAATGACACTATTGATTTACCATTTTTCCTATGTTGGCAATCAACTATTGTTAGTCATCTTTTTTGTACAAGTGTGGTTTCAGATGGAAGCCCAAATAATCTAATCCTTGATTCCAATATTTTACCTTGTAAAGAAATAAATTTAAAAAAATATCCCTTGTATGTCCCACATGGATAGCTTGGATTTTCAAAGATTTATTATCAGACCAAAATCTTTAAAAAATAAAGCCAAAATATTTTTGAACTTTTCAACTATCATCCAAAAACAGGAGATGTTTGATATTGAATGTAGGAGCAATGTAAATCCCTTTAAATTGTCATATTTTTTTGTCTATTTTATTAACCTACTAATCCATTTGGCTATTTGTATGAAAATAAGAGGAGGAAGGGAGCATACAGAGGTAATGCAACTCATCACCTATGAGTAGTGACTCAAGTGAATGAGAATCAATCCCAAGTAAGGCCAAATTACCCTATGATAGGCTTAAGAGATGTCCACTTTGATTATTATCAACCTTCGATTTTTAGTCTTGATTAAATGAAGGATTTATTTTGCTATCCCCATTGACTCACAGATTTGTCTTCCTTGAATAACACAAAATTGTTCACTTGAGATTTGTTTTGATATCACCTTTTCTAGTCATCTAGCTATGACCTTTGAAATAATTTTGTATATACAATTGCATAAGGATATTGACCAAAAACTTTAAAAAATGTTGGACTATCCTCTTTTGGGATCAAAGCAATGAAGGTAGTATTATAATCCATGATCATATTCCCTATGTTTATACTACTCTCCACCACCCTTCTTACATCTCCAAGGAATTCATAGCATCCTAGGAATAATTCCATAAGTAGGTCATATGGCATAAGGATTTTACCCTTTTTGAAACTCTATAGGGTTTGGAGCAATTCATCTTTCCTCACTTATCTCACCAACTCCAATTTTTCCTCATTATTTACAAAATTAGGAAAAGCATTGGAGAGTCTTGTTACTTTAACAATTGTAACCCGGGAGTTTTCAGTGAAGAGATTAAAGAAATACTTGACTCTATCTGCTATATCTTTAAATTTTTTGGCCACTTGTTGTTTCCTTTATCAATCTTCTAAAAAATATTAGATTGTTTTCTATCATTTACATATCAATGAAATAACTTGGAGTTTTCATCACCTATATGGAGCTAATTGGTCCTACTCTTGAGCTTGCATTCCTTCTCTTTCTTTAGTAAGATATTCTTTCTTTTCTATTCCCATTTCTTTTCTTCCAACTTTTGGGTCTTATTCAAGTATTTAAATCCTTCACCAATATAAACAGTCTCCAAACCTTCTTTGATTTATTTTAGAGTCTTATCATCTTTTTGTTTTCTATCCTTAGCCCATTTAGTTGCTACTTTCTTTTTCGCTTTTAGATTTTGTTGAAATTGAATTGATGCAAAGTCTCTTAGATAATCATAGTTCTTATGAACATCATTGATCTTTTTAACAAACATTTCCACCTTAACCATTATGGGTTTATATTGAAAGGGCTAGATGGTTTTCCTTGACACTAGGCCACTTCTAACACAACATAACTATGGTCTAAGTCCACTCCCTAGGCTACCCATTATCTAACTTGAAAAAATTCATCCATAAATTATTTATATGTTAAGAACAAATCAAGCCTCTCAGCTATTATATATTCCCCTATTCTCTCACTTCTCTATATGAGAGTTAATTTTGTTAATTCAGTGTCCAACAAAACCATTTCTTATAGCTTAATTATAAAATAATGTGAGAGACAATCCATGCGAATAACAGGTCCCCAAATTTTGAAGCCCCTAATATAAAGTTTAGATATTTCCCTATCACTAAAATCTTGGTCTGAATGCACCCCATATTGAAGAATTCATTTGAATATTCCACCCAGTATAAGTATAGGCCACAAACGTTCAAGACAGAGATGTCTTTCCCATATCCATTGAGAATAAGATTTTCCTAATACCTATGGGAAATTGCCTAGGTGTTATATAAGGTATATGAACACCTCTACCATTTGATTATATTCCCACTAGATTTCCTAATAGAATTATTTTAACTAAACTTTCACCCAACAATAAATTTCGAGTGTTCCTAAATTATTTTTTCCTCCTTTGTCATTGTTTGCTAAATGAGGATAATAGAGGATTTTAATGTATTTGTAAGCCTTTTGATAGCAAATTTATTTGATGGATTGAACATCCCTTGACAATTTAGGGTCAATAAGATAACTTAAATACCTCATAGGGTGAAAATCCTCCAAGATCCCCAGTTATATATAAATACCAATCTAACATCTAATGTTGCTTGTTCATATGTCATGGACATATAAGACTTCCTCATTTTCTGGTTTGGCTTCTAGTTTTTCTCATCAAGGAACTCTAACACCCTTGCCACCTTCCTGAGAAGTTGAGGATTCCCTTTTATTTGGGTCAAATGTTATATTTGAGGATTCTAGGTGATTAGAGTCATGGGGTCACCCCATCCTCTACTTCTAATTTAGGGTTTTCAGAAGTCCCTATCTAGCCTTCTTATTTTACCAAATCCTTATCAATCATAGAGTGTAACACATTATTTTTTACTCCTAAATCTATATATGTGTGAATTAGGTTGTCATCCAAATAGTATGGATGAGGCCCAAGTGATGTGAATGATCTACATAAAGTTATCAATAAAAAATAACAAATAAAAAATACATAATTGGCTACATAATGAGTGGAAATTAAACCATCGAGGGATATAAATCCATAAATATGGGGATTAAGAGGGCCCAAACGGACCAAATACAAAATAATGATATTTTATTATTTTCCAAGTACCTCACCTTAACTTATGTAAAGGTGAAAGTCAACCTTAAGATACATGCCCAAGTAGTTAAGTAGAGTTCTTGGAGTGCCAAGTGGCAAGCTAAAATTGTGCATATATGACCCTTGCATTTGGAGATTTTAAGGTCATTTTAATGCTCATTCTTACCATCATGTTGTCCTTATTCTAGCTTCATATGAGTGGCCAAGGAAATGGAATGAATATTGCAATGAAATTTTATATATGAAAGAAACTTCTTGGAAAAAATTCCACTGGAAATCCCTATAGATCCCAACACGGATATTTTTATGGCCAATCTATGTTGGAGCCTAGGAAAGAGGTGTGATAGCCTAAGGGGTTTCATGGAAAAGAAGGGGATCCCCTCTTTAGGTTATGCAAACTGAAGGGGAAAAGAGAGCTAATGATTTAGGACAGTGTTGTGAGTATCCAAGTGTAGGTTTTAACCATGCAAAAATAATTCCTGCAAAGATATTCTTAAAAAAACATAAAAAAATTCAATGGAAAACACACAAATTAACATAGATATTTTATCATGGAAACCAAAATCTAGGAAAACTAGCAATTTTTTTTTCAAAATGTTAACTTTACAATGTTGCAATACAATATGTATATGATGTAGTATTCATAAACCCCCAATCCATTAACCCTGGATTAGAATACAACCATAATTCCTTTGAAGAAATCTATAAAACCATGGGACAAACTATATACACCCCCCACCTTAACCGAAGGAGAGAGTGTTCACTTGCTAATCCAATACCTGTTGTATTGCTAGAGAGATTGGATAAATAATAATAATAAAATTGAATTCAAAACTTGAAACAGTTGCCACCATTGTGTCTGTCTCGACAATATGGTTCCAGTGATATAAAATTTCACCCTAGTCCTACCTCTTAATCAAGAGTTATAGCCTTGCAAATTTTTCCACTGCCTCATCCTCCTTCTACCATGTGGCAGCCTAGTCATCCTTTTTCCACCACTTGGCGTGGTCATATTAGTTGTCAACCTATTCCTAGAATGGGTCTCAACATTCTTGCGCTATGAAATAGTCCAACATCTATATATATATATATATATATATATATATATATTATATAGATAAGATAGATAGATAGATAGATAGATAGATATATGCCTTCGCTTATTTTTCCCCAACTCAACGGACCAATAATTTTTGCCAACCTTCCCATCCTTGGGTTCTATTACCTGGCTCTTCTTCCTTTGTACTCATGTAAATGTTGCAGGCTCAGTCTGTTGGGTTGACCTGTAATGTGGGTCTTCCCCTCAACCAATAGTGGGACTATCGAGCTCATGTGTCTGCCACCACATTTTGGCCTACATCATCCCTCCCATTGCCATTCTGTACTGTAGTTCCTTTTCTTGAGAAGTACCCTCTGGGATGATGTGGAGTGTGGGTCCACACCTCTCCGCATAACCTCACCCACTATTGGTCCACCACTTTACTCCTACCATGAATACCTATGTTGAGTCATCCATGCTTTACTCTCCCTCACCCCCCCTGCACATTTCTTATTTAAGTTTCGAGATTGAAGTCCCTAGTCACATCACCCTAGGCCCCCCCACTCAATGCTTTATCATGTACCCAACCAATTAAAACTTCTCCATAGCGACGGATTACCATGTATGCTTGACCCCTTTCATCCCGACTCACCCCTTCAATGTTCCAAGGCATACCTCTAAGTGACAGAGTCTGAGATGATATTTTTTCCTATCACCTATTGCACTTATTTTTGTTTATCATTGCAAGGAAAATACATTCTAGAGGAGCTTATAAAGGAGGTTTTTAGTGCTATAAAATTGGCAAAAATTGTCAAAAAAACATCTACTAAAACATTTATTTTGGATAACAGAGGTTTTTATGAAACTTCATTACAACTGAAAAAATATGGGCGACCAAAGGTTCTAGTAGATGTATTTTTTTTTGTTCTCTTAATGGAACAAGTAGCACTGGTGTGCTACATACATAAAAGCACCATGCGTCATACATAACTAAAATCACTAAGGCATTGAATGCAAGTAACGCCGATGTGTAATATATACCATACTGGCACCAAGAGATTAAAATCCCTGGGGTGTTCTTCTAAGGAATGACACCAGGGCACACAAAAAATAATTATTGTGTCAGTGGTTTTTTTTAAATGCCCTGGTGCATTAGTTATACAAAAGGATCATTATTGTTAGTTTTTATAAAGCATGGGGCTGGAAATATTATTTTGTAGGACTAGGGAGTTAGTTATATGAAAGCACTAGTGCGTTAAGAATAGAAATGCACTGGGTCGTTAATCTCAAATAGGACTTGTGCTTAAAGTGACAAACTGTTATGAAACAGCTCAAGAAAGATAGAAAAGATAGATCAACACCTTAGAATTCAGCCTCTTAGAGGGGGCAACCTCCTTTACATTACATAAATGAACAATTCTTGGATGATTCTCAAATGACAAAACCTCCTTTCTATATATAGGATTCTAAAGAGTCACAATATAACCCAGCCGACCTAACAATAATAATATAAAGCCACAAAAATAACAATAGAGGGATTCTATGGGGCACAGTAATAACAATATGGGGACAATAGGGGCACAACAATATTAATAAGGTATACAACTACAATAGTAATGGGGGCATCACTAGTATTATAGGGACCTAACATGCCCCTCTCCTTCAAAAAAGTGTTTT
>APFE030805332.1:62866-74082 GCA_000404065.3 Pinus taeda
AATTCTTGGATGATTCAAATGACAAAACCTCCTTTCTATATATAGGAGTCTAAGGAGTCACAATATAACCCAGTCGACCTAACAATAATAATATAAAGGCATAGAGGGATTCTATGGGGCACAGTAATAACAATATGGGGACAATAGGGGCACAACAATATTAATAAGGGGTTCAACTACAATAGTAATGGGGTAATCACTAGTATTTTAGGGACCCAACACAAACACACTGGTGCTTTTGTTTTCTTAAAAGGAACCGGGCATGCAAAAGTATGTCGTCATAGTGCTTATATATAACACAAGGCATCGGTGTTTTTTATGTTATAGATGCACCAATTTTTTGAATGAGATTTTCCCTTTTATGGAAATATTGACCTGTGACAGTGCGATAATTGTATTTTTTTTAAATTTGTTATTCATCGAAAAATCTACATATATCTTATCACAGTATTCATATAAATTAAAATTTCATTAGTTCATTTAAAGAAGATGTTTGGATTATATTATCATATTTCACATCTCTTCATTATAATATTTAATCATCCATATATTTAATCTGTGGTGTAACATTTCACAGCGGCATTGGATAACACAATAGAATAAATTAAAATGTATTTAATTATATATCAATAAGAGCCTCTTGTTCATACAAAATGGGATTGTCATTGGCAACCCCTTGTCTTTCAATTGGGACACTATGTCCATTACATTAAATAAAATGTTTGATTTTCACAGACAATTATTACAAATATTACAATAGGTTTTATTGATATCCAAATCGTTCATAATTCTTTGTTGTAACTGTTGTCACTCCTCGAGCTACTTCCATGACTTGGGTTATTTGGAGGAATGTTTTGTTGATTGTGTCGATTGTTTTCATCTTCTTGATCTTGCGGTTCCATCTGCAAACGTAAAAATAAAGTGTAATGAGTGTATCTACATTGGTGAGAATAATGAAAATTGAAATAAATAATATACATCAATGTAAATTGAATTGCAATGTACCAAAGCAAGAAGTGACTCATAAATAGTGCACATGGTTTCAAAACCAAGTCTCACGCCTTGTCGCAACAAGTCTTGTATTGGCGTAGTTCCATACTTTGTTTCCTACATGTTTTAAACCCCATTATAAATAATAGATTTAATATAAAGGAATTTTTTATTCTATTAATTATAAACTCAGAGAAGTAAAACAGCATAGATACTTACTGTTGGGAACAGGATCCCCCAAGGTTAGTTTTGGGGCTAAAAGCCGATATTATGGGTTGAATTTTGTAATAAAGTTGTAAAGTCTACGCATTTTGTGGTCGCAGAGTGTAGAGGTGTCATGAGTCATAAAGGGTTGTCCACCCTTATTTTTTAAAGTAAAGTTGGCTCTAAAAGATCTACCCATGGTCCGCGGACCATGGGATTGTATAAAAAGAACTAAGTAAGTAAGCTCTAAGTAGTATTAACAAGTCATGAATTGTAGATGAAGTCTTGAAGATAAGAAAAGAAGTTTAAGTTTAGGTCGCAGCATAGGTAGAGGCTTTGCAGCTGAGTGCACAGAGGCCTAGGGTAGAAGTCCAAAACTGAGTGCACAGACCCTTGCAGCTGTGTGCACAGGGTGGATAGAGTTTGTAATCATCTGAAGATATCAATAAAGAGAAGCATTTTATAAACTCTTTGTCTTTGTTTCCTGTTAATGCATCTTGACATGTTATGTATGAATTTAATTTATAATTCTTATATGATGCATGAGTGTATGTAATTACGTTGGCTAAGTGAACGCAAGTAAGAACATCTATTTACATGGTGCTAACTATGATTTTTAATAAGATAAGTAAGACACTTGAACTAGTTTGGGAATCTGCACGGTACGCTGCCCTAGAAGCATGGAAGTACCTGAGCCATAGGTTAGGGCTGTGCAAAGGTCAATTGTACCTTTTCGCAGAGTTACTGAAGGGCGGAGTAAAGGGTTAGTCTGGGAAGCCCTAGGACTAAGTGACTTGCGTGAAAGTAGGAATAGAAGGAATAAACTGACATCACAGCCATCTCAGGGTGTGGAAACTTGGTTCCAACATACCCCCATACTGCTTCGGGTGATACTTCCGTCCGCGCCCTGCAAACTGATGCTGAAACGACCAATAGTGTAGGGATTTGTTTGGCTAACTAACGCTGAATCTGGGTTAGGGCCGACCAAGCCAACAAATGGTTTTTTTGCCGGGATCATAATCTGCATAAGAGATGTGTGATGTCCTATCACTGGAATCTAACTAAGAAAGAGATTGAAGACTGGTTGGATAGGAAGATCCATGAATTCGTGGTGCAGGAGAACAGAAGTCCGTGACTAACAAAGGAATAGTGGCTAGACAGTTACCTATATACAAAGATCCATGAGATTTTTTTCTGTTCCTTTCCGGTTGAGCTATACAAGTGGATCACGAAGCTAGCAGATAGACAAGGAAGGTGGAAAATTGATGGTCTTATTGTTTGGACCCCGGAGCTAGTACAAAAATTGGAAGCATTTGAGGATAAGATTGCCCGTACTATCGATCATTGGCTTGATCGCTTCATAGGAGGATTTGTAATTGAATTCGTAGTTGACACCTCAGTTAGCTACAACGAATAAGAGCAATTCTTTTTAAAAGGTCCGTGAGGTAAGTACTTGAAATCTTTGAGTACCTGGATTAAAATTTTATTATGCGAAAAATGGGTTATGTAGCTACCTTGATGTTTGGGGCTACTCGAAGTGAAAAAACTTATAGGAATGAAGGAAGAAAGGGCCCTGAATATAGTCCATTGATTTCACCTCTGAGAGGTGACGAAGAGGGAATAGTGCAGGTTTCTTCGCGAAGTGCTATTTAGTTAATAAGACAAGGATTCCCACGACTGCCACCTCCACCCACACCACCCCCAACTTCACCACCATCGCCTGCGGCTTCACCCGTACCACCTCCACCTCCACCGCAATTCAGTATGGAAAATTCAGTGAAGATGCCTTTGCTCAAAGGCTTGGGAAATGAGGACCTGGACCAGTTTTGGTTCGTCGTGAAAGCTGTATGGGAAGCTCAGGGCGTTACAAATGATAATATGAAGAAGAAAACATTGGTTAGTGCTTTGCATGATCACGTGCTAACCTGGTACATTAAGTACTCCAATAATAACCCAAACGCTGGAGTGGTATACGTCCAAACCGCACTGAATAAAGAATTTAGTAGGCCTAAATATGAGGCACAATCAATTATGGGGTTCAAGGAAATCATGATGCAACTAGGTGAGACCCCTTGGGAACTAGATGAGAGGTTGAACTATAAAATCCATAAAGCTAATATGAATTTAACAGATAGGTAACACCACGAATGGTTCATGGCTTTACTCCTGCCACACCTAAGGGTTGCGCTGTCACAACAGAAGATAATGACTCAGACAGAGGCCTTGGAGATTGCAATGAGACTGCATGAAACACCAATGCAAGATCCAAATCTAGGGGTTCAACAGATCCATGCGCAATTAAAAAATCTCTTCCTTGAGATGAAATGTTTGAAGCAGGACAAAACAGTTCGACCAGAGGTGCGCGAAGAGGTATGGTGCATGAAATGCAAGCGTCAGGGGCATGACAAAGACCACTTCCCTGTATTTGCGAACTATATTGTCGAAGGAGGGTCAATGCCTTTGAGGCGAAAGCTCAGGCAGGACCAAGCGTGGGGCCTGCATTGTGGTGTGCTATATATCAGGTAGAAGAAAAACATGCCACAAATAACTGTCATTTGCTGCAGAAGTTTATACAAACCCCACAACAATTTTTCTGCAACTTCTGTAGGTCGGTAGGACATGATGAGTGCAACTGCAGAAGCTATGAATTGATGATGGATAGAACACCCACCTATAGGGTATAGGAAAAAATGCAGCCCCCTGACCAGAGTGTAGGGATGGCACAGACATGATTTCAGGTGCGTGGACGAGGCCGAGGCAGAGGAGGACCTGGTGGAGGTCGGGGAAAACTGATTTGCTACAATTACAGAGGGCTAGGACACTATTCCCATGATTGCACTGACCCAACGCGTCCGTCGTGCAAGTATTGCACTCAGTTTGATCATGAAACGAAGGACTGTATTATGCTGATAGCGAGGATAGGAGAGAAAGGGGCGCTACCACATTAGCGAGTTCAAAACTAGCAGATGATGAGGACTGAGCCTCGTGAAGAGGATCCAAATGTAAATATAGTGTTCGAAGTGGAATTGTGACAGGGAATGATAATGGGAAATAGCCCAAAGACAATGCATGGGTTCACAAAGCTCCAGTGGAGGAGGCTGAATTCGACTTGGAGTGCGCACATGAAACATTCATGGAAGCAAAGAAGAGCTTCACTGAGGCCTCCACCTCAGGAAGCAAGGATAAGCCTGATTAGGAGAAGTGCCCTTCTATGCTTACAAACTTCCTAGAGACCTGCATGAATTTTTTGCACAATAGTAAGGTTGTGGAGGGATTACATGAGATTATAAATAGATGCGTCAGAAACACTCCAGGTGAACCACGCGTGGTACGAAAGATTGGAAATCATAAAATAAGGATGGGATGAGAGATGAGACTAACCGCGTAGATAGGAGAGAATGAAATGGATTAGGTTATTTTGGACCTGGGGTCATACGCGAATGTCCTACCAAAGAAAAATTGGGAATGGATGGGGAGAATCGCACTGCAATGGTCCTCAATTAAGCTAAGGATGGTGAATCAACAAAAGATCATTCCCATGGGGCAGCTGCAAGGAGTGACAGTAGATATTGAAGGTGCGAGCGCGCTAGCTGACTTTGAAGAAATAGAAATTGTGGATGATAGTAACCTGTATCCTGCGCTCCTTGTCATTGATTGGACTACTAATATGAATGGGGTAATCAACCTAAAGAAGTGAAGGATGATATTTGAGAAGAAATTGCTCCGTGTGATAGTACCCCTAGATCCTGCTAAAGGATCACACTATACTCAACCAGTCCGTGATTATGAGAGCGATGATGATTTGGACTGTATCTATAAGATAATAGCATGAGACCAAGATTGTGTGAATCCAATAGCAGATGGACAAATTATATGGGATCGCGAGAGTTCATGCACCTCGAAATTTGATGAAGAATTAGAGCACTGGAAGAATCAGTTACATGAAGTAACTACATTGAGTTGTAACATGATGACCCAGTCGCTGTGCTGTGTGTCGTCAGAGGTAAGAAATCTGCCCACTTATGATGGCTTGAATGATGTATATATCTTTTTGGATACATTTGAGAGGGAGGTACCAGAAAAGTAGTGCTTATTAGACTGGGCACTGCATGCTACGCCCGCAAGATGGTAGGGTACGCACAAGGGAATATTTGATGATTGGCACGAATGTAGGAGGATGATGAGAACACACTTTGGGAAGCCAAAGATGCGAATAATAGATAAATATGATGGGTAGGATGATCCGCGTGCACACTTGGCCAAATGGGCTCAAGCTTATGGAGAGAAGCCCCAACTTGAATGGGCGCACTTGTTTTGTCACACCCTAGATGTCACCCCGATGAACTAGTACTTAGAAACAGAGCTCCGCCATGGTACAGGTGAATGGGATATTTTGCGTAAGGGATTTATAATGACATTCAACTTTGAAGACAGGTTTGACTGTATCGATGAAGCGCTACAAGAAGTAAAAGAAGCAATGTTTATGATACCACATGATCCTTTGGACTTGATTAAGCCTGATTGGGCTACTCAGCTGAGTCACGCGCTGGAATGCTATAATGTAACAGCTGAAGAAGAAGATGAGGATCTTCGAAAGGTTAACATCCCTGAAACAGAAGGTCACCGTGAGGTTGAAGGATTGCAGATTGAGAATCCTGATATAACCATGCCACTGAAAATGAAACAAGTAAACATTGGTACAAAGACAAAGCCCAAATTCGCGAATATTATATATTACTAGGGTGATACGATGGTGGATAAGGTTGCTAAATTGCTCCATGAATACCAGGATTTATTCCTTACCAAGTTTAAAGATCTAAAGGGGATAATAGGAGAACTAGGTATTATGAAGATCACATTGAAGCACAACGCGAATCCGGTTAAGCAAAGACCTTACCGTCTCAATATGAAGTATAAGGAGAAGGTCTACTCAAAGCTAGATAAGATGCTCATGGCAGGCATCATTGAGCCTGTGGAAGAATCTGACTAGGTGAGCCCAATGGCGGTACAGGAGAAGAATCAGAAGGATGAAATAAGGATATGCGCGGGCCTCAGAAAGTTGAATGATGCTTGCGTACATGATCCTTTCTCGATTTCATTCACTGATGAAGTGTTGGACAATGTAGGTGGCCAGGAAGCATATTTCTTCACTGATGGGTTCTCTGGGTACTGTTAGATCAAAATCACGTCGGAGGATAGGAGTAATATGACCTTTGCAACTAAGTGTGGGTGTATTTAGTACACTCTAATTCCGTTTGGATTCAAGAATGCAGCTGTGAGTTTCTCACGTGTAGTCGTTGCTGTCTTCAAGGAATTTATTCATAAGTTTCTGTAAGTATACTTTGATGACTGGACTATGTTTAGGTTGGTGAAACACCATGTAGCCAGTTTACGCCTGATGCTAGATACTTGTCAAAGATACCAGATTGCGCTCAATCTGAAGAAGTGCCTGTTTGTGTTTCTTTTGGGACCCTGCTAGGTCAAATGGTTTGCAGACAGGGATTGATGGTAGCTCATGTGAAGATCACGGTGATACTAAACTTGGAAGCACCGAGGAGTGTGAAACAACTGCACGTTACCCTAGGACATATGTGATATTACAGAAAGTTTATCAAAGGCCATGCCTAGATCACCACACCTATGGAGAAGTTGTTGAAGAAGGATGTCACATTCTACTAGAACGAGGACTATAAGAAAAGTTTGGATGTATTGAAAGAAAATATGGTCAGTACGCTGATCTTAGTCTTCCTGGATTGGAAGAAGGAGTTTCATGTAGCCCTGGGAGTAGTACTGACATAGGCTGGCGGAGGAGACTTGGACCATCCTATAGTGTTTGAAAGCAGAAAGTTGTCCAAGGTGGAGAAGAACTATTCCACCACCGAGCGCGAAGGGTTAGCAATGTTATACATGCTCCAGAAGTTTAGACACTACTTGCTGGGAAGCCATTTTAAGATGTATATAGATCATTCCCCACTGAAATATCTGGTCAATAAGCTTATGTTGGGGGGGAGAATATGCAGATGGATTTTATTGTTACAGCAGTATGATTTTGAAGTTATTGTGAAGCCTGGACGACTGAATGCAGGACCAGACCATCTATCACGCATCGAAACAGGGGAAGAGCCCACTAATTTGGAGGAGGGATTTCCTGACGCGCAACTATTTTCAGTGTGCATCACAGATGGTCATTTTTAAGATATCATACACTTATTAACGATAGGAACTGTCCTAGAAGGATACACCATCCAGCAAAAGAAGGATTTAGTGGTGCGAGCAACAAACGTTTCTATCATTGTTGGGCATCTGTATAAAATGGGGTCTGAAGAGATAATGTGACAGTATGTACCAGAGTTTGAAAGAATCAATATCTTTGCAGACGCTCATGGGGGCGCCACAAGAGGACATTATGCAGGAATAATGACTGCGCAAAATATTCTACGTGCGAGGTTGTGGTGGCCAACCCTCCATCACGACTCGAAAGCGTACTACAAGGCATGTGATGTGTGTCAAAGGACTAGCAGGCTGTCATAGAGGGATGAGATCCCTTTGAATCCACATATGATGTTACAACCCTTTGAGAAATGGGAGATAGATTTTGTGGGACCCATCCAGCCCCAAGGAAGGATTGGAGCGAGGTACATTATAACCGTGATGGAGTATTTGACTCGATGGGTGGAGGCACAACATGTGAAGGATTGTACAGGAATGACGGTTGCAAAGTTCTTCTTTGAGTACATACTGACATGATTCGGGTGTCCAAAGATTTTGATGAGTGACTATTGTACACACTTTCTAAATGAGATGATCAGTGTGCTAATGAAGGAATTTCAGGTATATCACCAAAAGAGCACGCCTGATCAGCCGTAGGCTAATGAGATGGTGGAAGCATTCAATAAAGTGCTAGAGAAATGCACTCACCAAGGTTTGCAATGCTCAGCGAAGTGATTGGGACCTACGCATACCCACTGTACTATGGGCGTATCGGATGAGATGCAAGAAGTTGACTGGATAAACACCCTTTAGGCTTGTCTATGGTGTTGAAGTAGTGATGCCCATGGAATACATTGTGCCTAGTTTGCACATAGCGGCACTCACAGGTATGATGGATCGTAGAGCCTTGGAGGAGAGACTCGCAGCTAGCTGAGCTTGAGGAAGAAACATTTTTAGCTAGATTTCACCAACAGGTCAAAAAGCAATGTGAAAAAGCATGGCATGGTCGGCACATTAACCTGCACACCTTTAAGGTAAATGACCTGGTTTTGTTATATGATAGTAAGTTTGATAAATTTCTAGGGAAGTTCAGAATACACTGGTTAGGGCCCTATGTCATTAAGGAGATTACCGACGGAGGAGCGGTACAACTGGTTAAATTGAATGAAGATCCCTTCCCAGGAAAGGTGAATGGCAGTTGATTGAAGCCATACACCGGTGGTCCATCCATGTGACTATATGAAGGTCGCACAGTCTTAGCGCTCCAAGCAGCTGAAAGGATTCGTGGGACTATAAACTACATTGCCTAGGTTGGGGAGCTGCACGATTGGAGTATTGTGTGGAGCAAGGAAGTGTCACAGGGTTCACGGTAGCGTGAAGGGAGTTGCACTACCCAGGGAGAATCGCATAGGTAGGCCAGAAAGTGACTGTTAAAGTCATTGTTCATGATTTGAAAGTAGAAATGTGGCCAAATGGAGTGGGCGTCCGGCATTTAAGATGAAATTTATGAGTCAGATCCTTGAAGATCTGTCGTCAATATGGCATTAATGAACTGAATTCGGGGGGGAACGGTCGGATTTGAATTCAAAATGCCCTATAAATTGCAAGTGGTTGTCTAGTGAAAAACACTTGGCATTTTTTCACTGTCGTAATAAAATCGCGATAACTATACGAAATAATCGCCGGAATTTCTTTTTGCTGATTTTTATTGAATTTATCACAATAGATTGAAATAATCGTGATAAATTTGAATTTATCGCAATAACAATCGAAATTATCGTGGGGGTCTCTGGCAGCGAGGTTTTATAATGTTTTTTTTGGTTTTTTAAGGGATGCTAAATGTTTGAAATGCATTTTTTTTTTAAAGAAACAAATAATTTTTGAGTGGGGCAACTTAATGATCAAGTCTAGGCCCTAGTATTGATATGTTATTCATGGTAATGTTAAATTCTTAAAGTAAAAGTGACATTCTCCTTAATCTTCATTTTCATCCCTTTTACTTAAAATTTTAACATTTACCATGAAATGACTTAGGATGTTTTGAGAGTGGTTCCGGCCTCATTGGATTTCATATGGAGAAAGTAGAATTTTAGATTTCATTCAAAATCTAGTAGACTTATCAGTTTTTCAAGATTTCAGGATTGGGAGATTGTAATGTTTCCAGGTGACACCACCTGCCTAGGCTACGCCTGCCACCAGTAGAGGACATGGTCTACCTCCTATAGCTCCTACTTCTAGTTCTTCAGCTTCTAGAGCATAGCAAACTCCACTGCCAACTCCAACTCCACCAACACCATCATCTACATCTAGAGGGAAAGGGAAAGCTGTGGAATTTTCTCGCAAGAGGGCAGAGGAAATCAATAGGATTGAACTTTAGTTATTTTCTTCATTTTATTGTATATGACATTATGACATGATGAGATACGTTATTATATTTTTTTTTGATATTTTGAGGCTGAGTTGGGACTCAGGAGTCAGGACTTACTATTTAGGACATGATTCAATGTTATGTGTGCTTTTAGCACTAGCAATGATATTAAACATCTTATATATTAGTCCTTTTATTATATTTATGTGTCAATGTATTTATTTTATGTTGTAGATAGTTTAGATATTAGAAAAGTTGAAAAAAATGAATATTTTTGGACCAAACGGTTATTTCCTGATTATTTCCCAACAGTTTCGATTTTTTCCGATTTTTTCCTCGCGCCGATATTATCCTGATAACACTTAATGCAACATTGGTTGAGATCTTAGGCGCATATGAATCACGAGCACTACGAACTTCTGATAGCTAGTAGAGTATTTGAGACATTGCCAGAGGAAACACAGGAGTTCTTGCAGAAAATCATGTCGGCGCCCACAAAAACTATAGATACTGAAGTGGAGGAGTCGATGCCGGAAATGGAGATGGAGGCAGAGGAAGTTGCTCTAGAAGTGGTCGAAGTATTAGCAGAAGTCCCTAAATCAGCAAGAACACCAAGACCAAAGCCCACCCCAACCAAGGAGAGTGTGAGGGATAAGAAGGTCAAGCAACCTGCAATACCAGTGGACGCATCACCAAGAATAAATCCACCAAAGCCTACCACACAAAAGAAGGGCAAAGCCATCAATTAGGAGCTAGAAGAGGAAGAAATTGAAGACATCTCTATGGACGATGAGGTTGTGGGAGTAGATGTGGAAGAGGTTGAAGCCTAGGGTGCTGACCCTATCACTCGGTTGCCTGAGTATGTCCCTCCGTGCAAGGGCAAGACCAAGGTGCCGAAAGACATCGATGAAATCAAGGTCCCCTTGTAAACCCCTCTGCTACTAGATGAAATTGTTTTTGAAGGACCACGGTGTAGGTTTTAACCCCGTACAAAAACTAACTGCATACGAATTCTAAATCACAGGAAAAAATAAAAATGTGAGAGCATAACACATAAAACACATATACACAGAGATTTCCCACTGGATCCCAAAACCGGGACTGCCAGATTGATTTTTCATTATGTTCCTTTCAATGTTACAATACATATTTATACATGCCGAAGCATCCAATACCATGGACCGAAAACCATCACGTCCAAAACCATGGACCGAAAACCATAGGTAGGTTCGCCCAACCTAATATAGGGTCGAAAAAAAAATAAAATTCCCGGGGCGCTGCCTCAGACCCCGTAGAGGGGGCCTACCCAACCCCCTCAAACCCCCGGATAGGGGGGGTTACTACCTCCCTTGTGATCCCCCCGCTACGCAATCGGCACAATGAAGGGGGGGCTCCACCCCCCTCTAACCCCCCGGTTCACTACATAGGTTAGTCGTGGAAAGAA